>VXAY01000871.1:442104-524721 GCA_013399855.1 Oxyruncus cristatus
AGGGCCAGGGCTACCTGTCCCCGCCTGCGGGCGGCCGGGAGCCCTCGCTGCCCCGGCGGGGCCCGGGGCCGCCGCAGGTGCCGGTGCTGCCGGCGGCCGTGGGGCGAGAGCGCGGCGTGAGCCGCTCCCGAGCTCTCCCCCGGCGGCCCAGGCTCTGCCCCGCTCCCAGCGGGGACGCCGCAGCCTTCGCCAGGGTTCGTGGCAGCACCTCCCGGCGCCAGAGGGAGAGACATTTGGAAATTTCTTTGAAATTACTCCCACGGGCGGAGGGCTCTGCAGGACTGTTTCGCAGGGTACCTTTTCCGGAGGCGGAATCTCCTTTTTAGAAACCATACCTCGACTTTTTGTCAATGCCAGCGTTCAAATTAGGAAGAAGCATAACATACATTTTCCCCAGCTTACCGTGTTCTGAAGGACTTTGGTATTTCTAACAAAGCAGGCACTGAAAATGTGCTGGACGTATAACACACTAAAAGTTACAGATCTGTCACGCGCAGCATTGACCAGCTGAAGTTTTGTAAGGAGATACAGGCAGGTCTGCTTCCCCAGCCCCTTGCCTCCCTGAATGTCCCTCCCCACAGGACAAATCCCTCTCTGCCCTATTCTATAGCCTCCGTTGTTGTTTAGTCACATCCTTAAACTCCTAGAGATCACCTAGGTCTGACCTTCCAGCAGAGGAAGAGTCCAGAGCAACATGGATGGTACTGGGCCTGAATGTCCCAAGGGTGTCTCCTGGTGACTGCAGTAACATTAGGAGCAAGACAGACTTGGGAGTACTACAATACTACGAAAGGCGAAAAACTGGAGCTAACATAAATGGTCATCATAAGTCAGTCATACAAGTCAGTCATCGTAAGTGAGAGACATATTAATAGAGGGCTAACCACTAGCTAGGTGAAAGAGAAGGCAATTAACGAGGATGATATAGACCAACACTATATGTACTATTAACTAAATTGTATTTAATGCTTAATTTCTATGCCAATGTTCACATTTTTATCCAGAAGAAGAAAAAATACATCATCCACAAGTGTAACAAAGCAAAGAATCCAATAGAACATATAACTCAGAAGCCCTTTCCATATATTTGCCCTTCTTAGATTCCTTAGGTTTTAAGGAGGGATAAGACTTGAGCTTTCCTGCCCCCTCTTCATCTCAACTGGCTGGGTGGAAGAAAGGCTTCTTGCCTTCAATATTCCTTCCTCTGAAGTGTTTGCTGGGTCAGGAGGAACAAATGAGGCAGAAGTGGAAAGTTTCAACTGCACCCATTGTTCTGGGAGAGAGAGGACAAAAAACTCTCAGAAGCAGCAGTGATATTATTGAAGGATGAACACAAATCTATGTAGGGAGAACATTCTGGCAGAATTAATTGCTGGGAAGGAGTCAGTAGAGGTGGGTGTGAGAATTTTTGCAACATGAAAAGGCTTTACTTGCAGAAACTTTAAAAATTATGGAGTTGGCCACCCTCACTATCACACACACATATATAGTGGGATAGGCATGGGGAGTTTAAAAAAAATCAACAGACAAACCAGAATTACACCATAAAATTTTTTTTAAAAGCAGATCTCAGTATTTGGTATTTGATGGCTTCTTAACGATGGAAAGACCAGTATCACATAAACACTTAAGAAAATTACAAGAATAATTACATGATCCTGCATGTACTCACAGGCTAAATTAAGTATGTTCTCTGTTCCATGTGTACAACAACCATCCCCACAAAAGTATTTGAAACTTAGACGATATGTTAATATAGATGACAGAACTGGTTGTCTTTCTTCTCACAGCTTATTCTGCTTTGATAGCTTTCTACTACTTTCCACCTCCCTGAATTGAACAGAAAAGGCCATTCCAAAGAGTTTACCATGATGATCATGTAATTTGTTTGTTATTTCAGTAAGATCTTATGCCTGTAACAACTAATTTCTCATTATATTAGTCTCATGCAATTTCTCAGGAAATAAAATTATAATTCCACAGCAAAAACTTAATTAAGCCAAAGGTTGCCCAGTGGTATCTTATGCTTTTCCAGAATGATGGGATCAGCATAAGTCTCTTCAGAAAGACCAGACATAAGGTGCTTCAACAGCAGAGCAAGAGAAAGTAACAAGATAACAAGAGGAAATAAAATAATCACTTTTCAAAGTGCCCTCCTAAGGGCACAGGAGAAGGCAATTCCTAAATATTGCAAGTCAAGTAGGCAAGTCAGAGGGCCAGCTTGACTGAACAGAGATCTCCTCTTGGAAATAAGTTTAAAAAGGAAGGTATATGGCCAGTGGAAGCAAGGACAGGTGACACTGGAAGAATGAAAACATGCTGCTTGCTGCTGTAGGGAGAAAATTCATTCGGCCAAAGCTCAACTGGAGATGAAGCTGGCCAGAAACATGGGGGACAATGAAAAGAGGTTTATTTCAAATATATTAGTGGCCAAAGGCAGTATAGAAATATCGTTGGCCCATTAAAGGATGAGGATGGTTGCTTCACAAATAGAGACATAGAAAAGGCAGAGGTGTTTAATGAGTTTTTTGCCTTTGTCTTCAACACGGATGTCAGATCAAAAGGGTCTCAGTGCCCTGAGCTGGAGGACCATGGCTCTGAGAATGATCAACTCCTAGCTGACCCTGTACTTTTATGGGATCTGCTGCTTCAACTGGATCCCTACAAATCTATGGGGCCTGATGGGATTTATCCAACAGTCCTGAAAGGGCTGGCTGATGTCATCTCAAAGCCTCTCTCAATGATTTTTGAGTGGTCTTGGGAATTCAGAGAGGTCCCAGTCGACTGGAACCTGTTGAATGTTGTCCTGATTTTCAAGAAGCGCAAGAAGGAGGACCCTGGAAACTACAGACCTGACAGTCTTACTTCAGTGCCTGGTAAAAACGTCAAAAAAAATATTCTGGGAAGTATTGGAAAACATCTGGAGGGGCAACACAGTCATCAGTTACTGCCAGCATGGCTTCATGAGGGGGAATTCCTACTTGTGAAACCTGATTTCCTTCTATGACAGTGTAACCCACCTAGTTGATCAAGGGTTATCAGTAGATGTAATCTTTTTGAACTTCAGCAAAGTTTTTGCCGGATTCTGCACCTGGGACAGGGCAACCCTGGCTATGTGTATAGACTGGAGAGCAAGAGGCTGGAGAGCAGTGCTGCGGAAAGGGATCTGGGGGGCCTGGTCTATGGCAAGTTGAATATGAGTCAGCAGTGCCCTGGCAGCCACAAGGGCCAACCATGTCCTTGCGGGCAATAGGCAAAGCATCGCCAGCCAGTTGAGGGAGGGGATTGTCCCACTCTGCTCTGCACTGGGGCAGCCCCAACTTGAATATTGTGTGCAGTTTTGGGCACCACAATATAAGAAAGATATAAAGCTATTGAAGAATGTCCAAAGAAGGGCAATGAAGACGGTGAAGGGCCTTGAGGGAAAGCCGTGTGAGGAGCAACTAAGGTCACTTGGTTTGTTCAGCCTGGAGAAGAGGAGACTGAGGGGAGACCTCATTGCAGTTACAACTTCCTTGTGAGAGGAAGCAGACAGACGAGTTCTGATCACTTCACTCAGTGGCAGGACCAGTGTCAGGACTCAAAGAAATGTGTCAGGGGAGGTTTAGATTAGATATCAGGAAAAAGTTTTTCACCCAAAGGGTGGTTGAACCCTGGAATAGTCTCCCCAAGGAAATGGTCACAACACCAAGCCTGAGAGAGTTCAAGAAGCATTTGGGCAATGCCCTCAGGCACATGGTGTGATTCTTAGGGTATACTGTGCAGGGCCAGGAGTTGGACTCAGTGATCCTGATAAGTCCCTTCCAACTCAGCATATTCTGTGATTCTATGTTTTCGTTAGACTCTGTGTTTTCTTGCCCAACTGGTGAACTTAACCTCTGTACTTTCCCTCTCCAAACTAGAAACCTGTGTTTTTCAATTCTTTTTCGAACTCCAGCTAGAAACATTCCACGTCTTAATTTCTAAAACCCTCATCAGTTCTTAGAGCCGATATATAGATAGAGGCAGAGGTACAGTGAAAAAAGACCCACCATACTGTCCTGTATATAATGACTGCAACATTCTATTTATGGACAAGGTAACTGAAACCAAGAGTACCCAAATCTGAATTTGAACTTTTAATTTGAATGCTCTACTTTTTATTCAACATACTAACACTTTTTTTTTCCCCCTAGGATGCATTTAAGTAAGTGAACATTATTGCAGTTAAATGACAATTATGTCATTGGTAAAGTTGAAATGTCATATGTTTTTAGAGACAAATTACCCTAGGTAGCCTAAAATAAACATACTTACTTGGCTCAACCTGAAAGTTTGCTGTGCCTTAGGGAAA
Organism: Oxyruncus cristatus; assembly: GCA_013399855.1. Taxonomy (NCBI): domain Eukaryota; kingdom Metazoa; phylum Chordata; class Aves; order Passeriformes; family Cotingidae; genus Oxyruncus; species Oxyruncus cristatus. The sequence continues at coordinate 446,438 of VXAY01000871.1, forward strand.
AGGAAAGTACAGTGAATTTCCTAATCTGAGGTTGAAAATCAAAGAATTTTCAGAAAAAAAACCTCTCTATGTATTCCACTTTATTTTTCTAAAAGAGGAAAAAAAGCAAAGCTAGCACTTAAGATTGTCAGAAACTATCCCCTGTGTACCCTTGAGACTCCAACAACATCAAAGAATTTGTTCCTTAGCCAGCTGGTGTCTACGCATCTGTTGTACCCCTCTGGCGAAGCAAAACAACACAGAACAAAAGGTTGAAGTCTACAGCTGCTTCTCAAAGCAATCGTGTGCCAGGGGCATTACACACTGCAGTAGCAGATTAACTAAAAGAACTCATATTTGGACTATCTCCGGAGGTCCCTCCCAGCCTCAGTTCTGTGATATCACAGCTTTTTAGTAGTGTCAAGGGATCTGTGATAGGTCCTAGGGAAAGAGCTAAATAGGAACAGGAGGAACCAAAAAACCTCCTGTTCTCTACATCATTCTCTTTGCCACTCTAGCTCAATCAATCTCCATCACCTCTTTCCTTCATTTTCCCTTCCCTGTTGTCTTCTCCTGCCTGAGTGTTCTGGTCAGGGTTGCAGACTAGCTCTCAGCAGAGGGAGAAGAGAGACAGATCCTTTGCTCTCAGTTAGTCTCTTCATCTGTAGGACATCCCTAGCCACGGGTAATAAATTGCATGGAAAAAATGTTGAATCCCACAGTCCTGCAACATAGCGAGCACTCAAAAGAGCCATAACAGTTGGACTGAGCTAAACATTGCACACAAGTCCACTGGTGGTCAAATTCCCCTCCTCAGCAGCTGGCCACCAAAGTTGCCATCACTGTAGTCTTGACACTGTACTGCCACTGCCTACATCCATCAAGCTACCTTACACTGAGCTGTGATTGCAGATCACGTTGTCCTGCCAGTGAGATTACATACAGCCAGTGGCTGAATGGCACTTCCAAGGCTTGAATGTGGCAGCATGGCCAAAGACAGGTGAACCAGCCCTGCTTAAGGCTGCTCTTGTGAGACACCAGCCCATGAGCCACCCCTGCCATAAGAACAATATATTAATACATCTGGCATGACCATATGTTAGAAGGGTGGTATTAAATTTTATGCAGGGGACCTGGCGTTCCCTGGGACCTTGAAACCCACAGGCTGAGAAATAGAAAATCTCATGGGCATTACTTAACAACATTATCTTCTCCATAGGGGATGTGTAACTTTTTTAATCTTATTTAATGCTGAAGACTACTGATTTTTACAATTTTTTTCTGGATTCATGTTACTGAGTTCAGTTAACAGGACTTACCCTCTCAAACCTTTTAACTGCAGCTGTGCACTACTATTGCTCTTCAAAAAATGATGACAGAATTTCTTACAGAAATATATTTGATTTCACACACCTGGAACCAGCTGAAATTCACTTTTGATTTAGATACAGACTTGACTGAGGTGTTTAATGTTGTTATTTAAGGTGCTAAATTGCAGTGTGACTGATCTATAACTCCTTGTGTAATTTTTCTCCCTAGCCCTTTTGAAGATAATGTCTAACTTTGGGCCTCCCTCAGCTTCCATAAACTTTTAAGAGTATTTACTAATACGTTCTGAGCTCACTGAAGGCACTACTTGAGATCCAGATGATCTGAAAGTACCTCAGTAATCATCCCTCTTTACAGAGTCACAGAACCGTAGAATATCCTGAGTTGAAAGGGACCCATAAGGATCATCAAGTACAACCCTTAGCCCTGCACAGGACCATCCCAAGAGTCACACCATGTACCTGAGAGTATCTGAAACTCCATCAGGCTTGGTGTTGTGACAACTGGGGAGCCTGTTTGAGTGCCCAGCCGCCCTCTGGGTGGAGAACCTTTTTCTAATATCAAACCTAAACCTTCCCTGACACAACTTCAGGCCCTTGCCTTGGGTCCTGTCACTGGTCACCACAGAGATGAGATCAGTGCCTGCTGCTCTTCTTCCCCTCACGAGGAAGTTGTAGGCTGCAGTGAGGTCTCTCCTCAGACTCCTCCAGGCTGAACAAACCAAGTGACCTTAGTTGCTCCTCATATGGCTTCCCCTCAAGGCCCTTCACCATCCTTTTGCCCTCCTTTGGACACTCTCTAAGAGCTTAATATCTTTCTTATATTGTGGTGCCCAAAACTGCACACAATATTCAAGTTGGGGCTGCCCCAGTGCAGAGCAGAGCGGGACAATCCCCTCCCTCAACTGGCTGGCGATGCTTTGCCTATTGCCCGCAAGGACATGGTTGGCCCTTGTGGCTGCCAGGGCACTGCTGACTCACATTCAACTTGCCATCGACCAGGATCCCCAGGTCCCTTTCTTCAGCTTTCCAGCTTCTCATTCCCCAGTCTCTACAAACATCCAGGGTTGCCCTGTCCCAGGTGCAGAATCCGGCACTTGCCCTTGTTGAATTTCATATGGTTCATTGATTGCCCAGTCCTCTGATTTGTCGAGGTCACAGATGGTAACTACATTGTCTAACTATAGATAACCTTTTTATTAAAGATTGGAGTGAAACATAGGTCAGTTTTTTCAGATGGTATTAGTTGAATAGTGCATCAACTATTCCTACACTCTCCTTTCAAAAAGCACGTGGTGAATAGAAAATTATCCAGAAGGGCATTAGTCTTCTCTCTGCTTTCACCTTCACCCTTTCTTATTTTGATCATGCTGTTCTTGACATTCAGTTGTAATTTGACTCATTTTCCAAATTCTAATATTATACTATACTTTTTCAGTTTCAAGACATTAACCTCCAGTTATACACTTCCTAATCTTTCATAATGGGACAGTTTGCACTTGTGCAAACTTAGTGGTATTACTTAGAAAACCAACTACTCTTCCAGATGTCCTGCTTTCAGGTAGGAGATCTAGGTAAGTTGGGAAGAAAGCAATAAAACTCTTTGGAAATTATGAACTACTCAGGCAGTTCTGCAAAATTGCAAATTAACTGGGAAAACTCAAGACAAGTATCATAGAGAGCTCAGGAAGGACCTGTTCAATATATAACTACAGTCATAACACTTTCATAGATTTTAATCCATAAAGAATAGAATAATAAATAATTTAGAACATACAATAATACCTATATATTGATCAATCATACAGCTTCATCTTGAATTGTATTACCCTACTGCAGAACTAGATACAGATTCCTCAGAGCACAATTAATCAAAACCAACAAGGAAAAGTTTATTGTATTTAGCAAGTGTATTGGGCTGTTACGCACAGAAATGGAAACATAAGAAGAACCAAGTTTGATAATTGGCAATAATAACATAAATTATGAGCAATATCAATCGTGTTGTTTCACAAGTACTGTCAGTGCAAGGCAATAGATGCAGAGATGAAACAAAAATAAAAAAAGGTAGATTATGTCAAAATGGGTTTCTTGCATCTGCCACTGAATCATGATGTGGCTATTTTACTTTTATTTTTCTCAGAGGTTGATCATTGACATGGTTTATTCTTTATTTTCACTCAGATGGGATCAACAAGATTTGTCCTAAGATTTTAATTGATTAAAAGTAATTGATTTCCTGAATAAAGGGCAATACAATTGATTCAAAGCCCACTGACTCACACAACACAATCTACATATTCTCCCTGCAATAAGGAAGGCACACATATGGTAAAATTATTTTGGTTTTAGACATTTTATTATGATCTTTACTCCATCTGCACAATCCACTGAAAGTAAACCAAAATGCATCTAAAGCAAAACTATACTTATGCAATGCTTCAAAATTGCTGCAATGATCAAATCTGATGCATGGCACTTACTGACCCTATACAGGTTAATCAGGTTAATTCATATTACAAAACGGAAACACATAAATCTAAATATAAAATGTACAGTTATGTACAGAAATGAAACACATTCATATCAAAGAAAATCATATTCATATGTATCTAAAAAGGCATTTTTGCAAATAATCTTTCAATATTTCAAATTCTCCCTCAGTAGTTTTCAAAGTTACGTTAAAGGAAATTTCCTCCTAACAGAGGCTGCTAGTGACAGTGCAAATTAATGGTACAATCCTGCAAAATTCAAGATATGATCCAAGCTCTGAAAATACTTAAAAGCAAACAAGAGTCTGTACATGTTAATTCTGAGATTTCTGTGAGACTTTTCAAAAGCTTAGAATTAATCAGTGAAATAAGTTTTTGCAAGACTAAATGACCAGTATTTTCCCTAAATGAAGAATTTCCTACTTTTAATTTTATAGTATTATTGGCTCCAAGAAATTCAATCTGGGCTCATGCTTTTATGATTATTGTGCTATTATTTATTTACTGGCCAAAGTTTTGCATAGACTGAGAAAGGAATACCCTAGGAAATGTTATCAACAAGTTAATATTTAAGTTGGATTGGACTTAAGCACAGAACTATGGAAGAGTTGAACATCACATCAAATTTGGATTGCAGGTAAATTTTATCCATAATTTTCCCACTTGCCAAGGCTATACTATCTCTCCCCCTCCTGCAGTGGTCCTGTGTTTCCTCTTCTCTTTCTTCACAGCTTCAGCATGTTCTGACAAACAAATGCCTCATGATCCCTTTGGAGATGGAGCTGGCACTGCTAGCTTTCAGACCTCTGCTGTGCTACTTAGAGACCTTAGTAAAAACACATTAATCGCAGATGGTTTCCAGAATCGTGTGAAGCACTGCAAGGTAATGGTTTCAGCTGCGTATTTGATAAGAGCACCCAGCTGACAGCAGAAAGTTGTAAGAATTGGTAATGTTCCAGAATCCAACTTTGGAGAGTTCTGCCAAATGGATCCCAGAATTTTGGAGAAAGTGTTGTTTATGGAGTGAAGCAGGAGGGACTGAGTTGCTACTGAGGATAAGGGGTCACTCTGGCCCTGAAATCCCCTGGTATTGGACGAGTGATAGACTGGGGTGCTGGGGTTCAGGCGACTGAAGTGATTTTCTTGAGGGAGGCTTTAGTTGTGTGGTCTGAGTCAGGTCCTGGCACAGCGTCACACCTTACACATAGAGATTGTGGTTGACAGCACAGCCCAACCCTACTGCAGCCAGCACTAAGGAATGGGGAGCTGTAGAGTAAATGTCATTGGCAAAGGCCATCCAGCCCTTTGCCTCGCTAATGAAGCCTACTGCATGTTGGGAACACTTCTCTAGAGAACATGGGATTTACCTGGTCTTGTTGTTTTGGAGAAAAGGTATTGATATTAATCAACAAAATATTCCAACTTCAGAAGTTTTCATCAAACCAGCTGATTGATACACAACTCCGTATCATCAGCATGTATTTGGAAGAGAAGCTTGTAAGTGGCTGCTATAGCAATCTCTCAGATATTTGAGCACCATCTTATCACTACAAGTCTTTGTGTAAACTTTTCCATCAAGAAAAACATCAAGATCTCAAAAACTAAAGTGCTAGAGACCTATCAATTTCACCAGAGCTTTCTGTCTCCTTAGAACTGAAAGAAAATTCACAGTTGAGGCTGTAAGGAACCTCTGAAGATTGTTTAGTCTGACAGGATTAGCAGGGTCAGCTAGAGCAGGTTACTCAGGACCATGTCCAGTTGAGTTTTGAATACCTCCAACAACGAGAGTCCACAGCTGCCCTGGGCAACCTGTTCCAATGTTTGACCACCTTATAGGAAAAAACCTTTTTCTAAACAATGTTTCTTCTTGCATGTTGTGTCCCTTGCCTCTTGTCCTTTCACTGAGCTTCACTGAATCTAACTCCATATTTTCTGTTCTCTGCCCCCTGTCAGGTATTCACACATACTGGAAAGATCCCCCTTCAACCTTCTCTTGTCCAAATTAAACGGTCCTGACGTTTCCTCATAAGACTCTTGACCTTTCCTCATACGACAAATCTTCCAATTGCTTAATCAGCTTCATGACCCTAGTTGGACACACTTCAGTATGTCCATGTCTCCGTTGCACTGAGAAGCCCAGAAATGGACCTAGCCGTCAGGTGCAGTGCTGAGAAGAGGGCAAGAATCATTTCCGTCAACCTGCTGGGCAGTAGGCTATTGTCCTTCTTTGCCACGAAGGCACGTTAATGTCTAAGGTTCAACTCACCCACCAGAACCTTCCAGTCCTTTTCTACCAAGATGATGCTTTCCAGAGAGCTCATGGTATCAGATATCAGGTAAAGACATGTTCTTAAATCATGTTGCACCGTCTTATGAATCCTTATTGATTGTTTGCATTATGGTAGGATTAAAAGAATTAGTTTGTTTGTCCAAATATTTATAATGTATTTCTATGTTCTTTCCTTTGGTTCCTGACCCTTCATTAGGTATGTTTACTGAATTTCATGTTTCAACTCAAATAGCTGTGAAAAAAATTTCTGAGTTTCTGAAGAACTTTGTGTAACACAAAAACAAAGACATACTTTTTCTATTTATATAAGGTTGAAACATTTTCCACAGGGTTTTTTAGCAAACACTTAGCATAATACAGTGCTTTTCTGTTCCTTCTCAGTATCCAGTTCACCTGACCAGCACTAAAGTTTTCTTTTTAGAGATACCCACGTTGATCAATGAGTAACTGATTGTGGCGTTATGTATATTTTTATTCAATGTAGGTCTCAGTTATAATGATCAAAGATTTTTGTTTTAATGGGCAACTATTTAGAACTTATATGACTGCAATAAACATTTTCAATGAAATGTTAAAATCCAGCAGTCCACCTCACACCCATAAGAAAGCATCCACTAAATGAGTTCATAGAATCATAGAATCATAGAATCACACGGGTTGGAAAGGACCTCGGAGATCATCAAGTCCAACCCTTGATCCAACCCCACTGTGGTGACTAGACTATGGCATTAAGTGCCACGTCCAGCCTCGTCTTGAAAACCTCCAGGGATGGAGAATCCACCACTTCCCTGGGCAGCCCATTCCAATGGCTGATTACTCTCTCTGTAAAGAATTTCTTTCTGAGTTTTTAGGTTAAAACCAGAATAACCTCAGTCATGAATTTTATACCAGTACTGTCAGTCTCATGCTTCTCAGATGCAAGTTTATTGGATGTATGAGTGATCTGAATTGTTCCTGTAAAACCACCCATGACAGTTGGAAACAACCAGCTAATGAACTGCTCTTAAAACCATGCTAATTAGATGAACGTTACACTATTGTAATTATGATATGCTTACTACAGTAAATTATATTTAATAACTATCACTACACTAGTATGATAGAATGCTTCTACACCACCTCATTTTCACTTTTAGGGCACAACTAGGAATTCTTGAACCAATAAGTTATAGACTTTTATGTGTAAGTTAAATCAAAATAATACACAGAGGGGAAAAAAATCCTAGCAATTATGTTGATGGGTAGAAAAACCCTAAGGAATCAGCTAATCAAGGGCTATTAAAATTTACAATCAGAGTCAAAGAGGTTGCTAGGGAAGACTCAAATATGTTAAACCAGAGGGAATATTATCCTATACATGTCCTTCTTATGTGCTTTCTGGAATCTTCATGACCTGTAGGCAGGAACTTGTGCAAGACACTATAGGCAATCTTATGATTTTTATCCTTGTGGAAAAGAGGTAATATTTAGTCATAGTTAATTATGGCAGTTTTCATCTAAGTTATTTTATGATAAAGCCCTGTTTCATTATAAGCTCCTAATGTCATACCTCCTTTATGGAGTTAAATTAAATTTCCATGTAGGTCTCTGACTGAAAAAATGCCCACATTTTTCTTGTGATCATGGAAGAGTAAGTGTTTTGTGATGCCAGTAGTTTAGCTACTGACATGATTTTTCACTAGCGATGTGTTTTCCTATATGCGCATTCATAGAGTGTGATCATCCAGTAGTTGAGTTGTGTATAGTCAGACTGGCCATATACTCATTAATTTGAAACAGTGTATCATTTAAAATTCATATGCAGCTAAAGGCAGCAAAATAAATAAAACAAATGTGACAAAGAAACCTTTTAAGCATATAAAATACAGACAGGACTATATCGCTATATCAAGTACTAGTTAAAACAAATTTGAGGCTTTGGAAAAGAAATGGAATTTATAGAGCAAGTCACTACTTTTACTTTTAGTCACAGAATAAAGAAAAAAGTAGACTCAAGAATATAGAACAAGCAACAGCTTGATGACAGCTATAAGAAACCAGTTATGGATCAATATGTAACTTGAACATTTGTCCAAAGTCCAGCATCAGTCTCCTGCTGAGTGGTAAAGTCTAAAGAGAGCAATAGACTGATGAAGAAATCCAAGTGAATGCTTACACAACTTGGTAGAGAATGTTCAAAGGTAACTGAGACAGTGGTGTGGAGGTATTTTGGAAAGTTATCAACATAGAGAGAAAAGGATAAGAATTCTAAGGCAATCTAATAATGAATAAAACTAGGATAAAATCTTCTGGTTGCAGAAAACATCCAGCTATAAAACAAGACCTTCATAGTGAAGCAGATTTATTTAAAAAAAAAACCCCAAAGTTGGCCATTTTCTATGCAGCTGAGACATTTAGAAAATTGCAGTTGTAAGTTTAAGTACAAGTAGAAATCCCAAAAGAAAATCAGAATTCCCAGGAGCAAAGTATAAAGTGTCACAATTGGCATGCTGATATACTTACAGCAAGAGGAAAAAAAATTAATGCAGTCTTATCCAATTCATAAACTGATTGCATTGGTCTAAAAAGTTGAAAATATCCAAAGGAACAGAGCATGATAATTTGCTCAATTAAAAAAAAAAAAACAAACAAACAAAAAAAAAAACACTTTTTGCAATGATTACTATCTCTTGAGCTAGGAAATCCTGGGTTTGCTATTACAGTGAAGGTTTATGTTTTAAATGAAAAAGAAATACAGGATTTTTATGGACCTGTGAAAAACTGATCTTTTAAAATAAAACATGTTCCAGTCATTGACTATTTCAGTAAAAAAATTAAAATCTATAAAAGCTGCACAAATATTTTGATTAAGAAAAGTACAATAACACATCAGGAGGTTTAGGAAGGTCAGCACTTGTTTTGTCTGCTATCAATACCTGATTAAGCTTGGGAACTGCTTTTCCGCCGTTCTCCCTGAAGCAGCCATACATGTGTCCATTTTATTATCAAATTCACAGGTCTGGTAGGAAATAATGACTTACACCCAACTTTTTCTTATAAGGCTAATGATCGTCTGTGTTATAGAAAAGGACTGAGGATGCCATACAACAGATATCAGGACCTAAAGATATTTTTCTCCCACAGACCCTATTTATCCTAAACTCAGTTTATTAGACTAACAGAGTTTAGTAGGAAAACCATTCAGTTCCATGTGTTTCATATACATCAGTTTTCAGGTCTGAATCAAGGTGAAATTTATATTAAATATAGATTGGAGAAATTGTTCTGATTTAAATGAGGTATTTCCTTATATTGTGCATAAGCAACGTGTGGAAGTTTTTACTGAAGGATGCTGTGAATGAAAGGTTAGAGCTTAAAGGGATTTTATTGTATTATGTTTTATTATATTACTAATGACTAATAGAATTAAGAAATTTGGATTATAAGTTATATCACTGTTGTAACTGGACTAAAAATAAGTGATTGTTATATTTGATTAGAGTGTTGCAGCATTAGACTAGCAATGAAGTCCAGTCATGGATTTTTACATAAGTTGTAGTCACTCTATTACTCACCATGAATTTCTGTGCATAATACTAGGCATGTATCACTAGCCACTGTTGGAGACAGGTTCCCAGGATGGATGGACCTTGGATCTCTCTCAGTAGGACCTTTATGGAGAAGAGGTTTTGAGAGAATTATCTCAATGAAGTGCCCAAACTATTCCCCTAGAACCATTTTAAAGTTTTCTCATCTTGGAGAGCAGCAATCTGCACACTTCGTAATGCTCCTGCTATTATAATTGGAGTTTCTGAAGTGTTTCAGAAATCTTGGAAAATAGTCATTAAGATTGATAATAGAAAACATATATTTTTTTTGACAAACAGATCAAGGGACACAATTTAAATTCTCATCCACACTGTACTCTCATCCAAAATGCCAACTGTATAAAACCAAAAGTTAAATTCATACTACATAAACATCACACAAAAGTGAGATGCAAAGCCCTTCCCTTTTCCTCTTTTATTTTTCCAAGAGAGTTAGCAGTTAATTAACTGGTGAATCAAAGCAACCCAGCTCTTATTCAGTGAAGGGAAACCCATCTAGAAGCCAAAAAATACCTGCCTTCGAAACTCACCAGTCTGACATCTGGCGAGTGAAGAAGGGACTATGTTGTCCAAGAAAATTTTAAATCAGATATTCCTTTCATCCTTTTCCCCTCAGATTCCTGTATAGAAATAGCACGAGTACAGTTACAACACAACAGGAACAGTCTTTCCGCTCTAAAAAAGACAGGCATACATAACAATGATAAAAAAGCACAAAAAATATTTGTCTTAGCATTATGCCATCAACTTTGAAATGTGAAAATCTAGTTAGAGGTGAACCAATTTAAATTACACAATTACTACAAGAAACCATACTTTAAAGATAAGTTCATTCTTTTATTATTGTTGGGCCAATTCCTGAGTCTGTGTAAATACTGATAAATCCCATTGAAGTAAGTCTAAGTCCTCAATGGTGCCAAACATCAACACTTTGATACAAACGGTTTCTGCAAGGATGCTCAGCATTCCTGGGAGTGTGACTTATACAACTCCTCCAATCAAAAGTCACGTCACTGCGGTTTTATGTTTTCTTTCAGCTGTACCAATTTCCAAAAAAAGTAGAAAGCCTTCTGCATGGACACTACAAATGAACTTAAGTCATTTCTATACAAAGTAACACTAAATTTATAAACTCTTCAAGCGTTCCTTGGCAAATAGCTTTGTTCATTTGAATTACTGAAAAACATTGGAATGTTTTACGTGTGCAGACGATGCATAAGGCTATTCTGGTTAATATCTGAGAATATGCTCGTGGTGAACACAGCCATTCACTACAGAGTGAAAAGCTGCAATTTCCAACGGCAAGGAAATATTTTGAAAATTTTTTAACACATGGGATGACAGTTTGAAAGAGAATTGAAAAAAAAATAACATTTTTGAGATGCAAATGCCATATAAAATAGAGGAACTCAGAAATTAAGGTGGAAGAAGTAAGTAAATACGTTCTTTTGTTTATGTCAACATTCATTAAACAGATTAAATAAAAATGCATGAAATTTCTGGGAGAAAAGACAGCACTATTTTATAGATGGAAAAACAGAAACACAGTGAGTGATATAAACAATCCTTGATAACCCTAACACTTCTTACTCTCTGATAAGGACATGTTTTGAGATAAAGACATGTTTTGAGAAAAGCATCTGTGACTTAAAAAAATTAGCTATGACAGATCATAGAGAATTTGCATTAACTCACCACCCCCTCCCCAGAACATATTGATAATTACACTATATCCTTTAGCTTGCATTGTAATAGAAAATTTGCTAAATACCCATTAGTTAAGGAGCTCCTAAATGAACTTGGAACCAATGAGAATGCAAAAAAAAAAAAAAGTTTTTTTATTAACATTGCATGCTTTCTTACATTATAATATAGGTTGAAGCATCAATAACAGAGTAGCTGTGAGGAGTAAATGTATAATTAATATATGATATGGTGCCAATGGGGAAAGGATAAAGAACTTCCTGTAAAACAGCAGGCCTCCTCATTATCAGAGAAAATCAGGCATGGAAAGGAAGGAACCAGGACAGATACGGTTGTGTCTGAAGGTCTTCAGACCGTTTGAATGTTGACACTGAGCCCTGTAGGGACACAAATTAAAAATTAGGTATATAAAGTCTTCAACCTGAGAATAAAACTTATTTTGATTTTCTAGGAGATGTGAGGATTGAAAACAGAGAGTTTAGCTCAGAACAAATATTTGTATTGACTGAAAGCCCATTTTTATAAATGTATTTTCCTGGTAAGACTAATATAATATATTCACTGCCATATTCATCAGAGCTAGCCTTTACTTCTTCCTTCATCTATAAATAACTGCTATACTTTGTTTTATTACTGAAAATGTAGCTTCACTTCACTTAAACAGAGAGATATGATTATCATAACATTGTAAGACAATAGCATTGATACCATCACAAAGGTGAAAAAATCAAGCGCAGAAAATGCCAGAGCAAAGGATGAAAGTTTTAACCATCCTCCAGTTGTTTATTTCTATCCCCAAGAAACCAAAACATGCTATGAACCAAGGTGGAATATCTTATACAGTATAACAAAGAGCATATGGAACATACACTCTTCCTCAGCTTGTTTTATAGATTTCTGTGATCTACAAGGCATGCAATGTTTAAGAAAAATGGTAGAGTAGCATAATAGGGGAGTAATAGTTAAACTAAAATTTTAGAAGAGAAACTTTGCATGCTTGGAGCTTTTATTCTGAAAAAAAAATAAAATGAGAAAGATTTGTTATGTGAATGGGTTCGTAACTTGGAATAAAGAAAAAATGAAGTTGTAGACTAATGCTGAATAGCTACATAAGAACAAGGCATTGATTAAAATTGTACAAAGCACCAGAAAAAAATATAATTGGTATCAAAATACACAGCAGTGTGAATTACAGAACAAGTGCCACACAGTCTACTGGTTGTGGGAGAGTAAATCCCACAACTTCAATGGTTTGTTGTAAATGTGTTGGCAGAAAGTATAAATTCAATTTGCAACAAAGGTAGATTCACAAATGTTGAGAGCTGCACAATACATGTAGATAATGGAAAGATTCTGTCTTCCCAGTGTCTTGATACAGCTACCACCTACAGGAAAAGGCAGCAAATTTGAGTATTCCTGGGATCAGTATGGCTCATCTCAGGGCAAAAAAAGAAAGCAACAAAAGACATGTGACATTTTTCGTAAGGATCATGAAGTTTGTGGTTAACAGCTTTATCTGGAGCCCAAGACAAAATTATGCAATTCTTGATTTTCTATAGATATATGGAATTGCATAATTTGAGGGAAGTTCTGGAATTTCATCATTTCTCAGCTTCCCAAACTTTCCTGAAATGTAAAGATAAATTTAATTTTGGAGTACCTGTTGAGCACGATGGTGCTATTACTAAGAATGGTATATAAAACAACAGCTTTATGATGTTTAAGGAATCCCAGGAAAAGTTATGCACAACTTTATGGTCTGGAAAACATACGAAGCAAGTAAAATCATCAGTGCAGGGCTGGATGTAAACATAAGAACAGATATTGGAGAGTGGCAGTAGATTGCCAGGTGTCAGTTCTAATCCCCTGTCCTTGGAAGAGTGATCCTCGTTTCTCATGTTTGGTCCAGTACTGTTCTGTTTTTTCCATAGTTTTGCTTTAACACTGTGTCTGTCTTGCAGAGCATCCATCACACTCACTTTCCATACCTGCCTCTATATCAAATGTGTAAGAACCCCCAAATAAAACACTCAAAATATTCTGCATTTTTTCCCGGTATTTCTTTCATGGGTTTAAGAGTAAGCAATTAAGCTAATCACAAGGTTTCTTTTATGCTTCCCCTTTCCTTGCTTTATGTTTGGTTTTGCCTTTTTTGTTTGGTTGGGTTTTGTTTTCTGGATTTTTTTGTTTTTTGTTTTTTTCTTTGAGGTTGTTGTTGTTCTGCCTATGCTATCTATATTAGAAAATAAATATTCAAGTTCACAGTAGAAGAGGCCAGGAAATCTAGTAAGTCTAATATTAATAATAGTTTTTCATACTTTTCCTGTTGAAAAACCTTGATGAATTCTTAGAAAATGTACTTTCCCCTTGGGGGAAAAAAAATAAACAAAAACAGAAGCAGACAAAAAATCTGGACCAGACTAAAAAGATGAGTAGAAAAATAATAAAAAAAAGCCCATGGCATGAAATTATGTATAGGAAATGATGTAACAGTAAAACCTGAAAACCTGTAGTGAAAAATTATTTTTTTTTATTCCTTGAGTTCTGAAATCAAAACGAAAGACCTATTGAATATAAGGGGATGCTATCACAAGCCCCACGGAGAGGCCTGATGATTAGGCATAGTTCTTTTTCAGTCAGTTGTAATCAGATAGCTATCAAAGTAAATATACCTAAGAAAAATTAAGAGTCCATTTTGTTATACAGAGGGAAATTCTGGGTAGAAGAAGTGCTTTCAATTCCCCTAGACCTGATTTAATTTCATCCTAGGCATTGGTCGATGATATCTGATTTCTGTCCATGATGGCGGAACAGATTTCAGAGAAAAAAAGATAGTTGAGTAAGGTTTTTAAGCCCATCACAGATGGTATTCTCATATGCAAACCAGGGAAAAAATCCACAAATTAAATTATTATAGAGTGGGCGCAGGATTGCTGCAGAAAGTCTGCACCAAGGGAGCAGCTATTTCTAACTCAGTGTCTGAATGAATCTGAGTGATCTAGGAAGATCCTGTGCAAGTCTATCCTAAGTCTGATTCATATTTCCGTGTGGAGCCTGGGGATAAGAGAATGGTTTATTAAATCTGCAAGTGCAATCAGACAGGAAAAAGTCTCAAGTATATTTGAAGTGAAAATGAAATCTAAGCTGCTGGGGATATGATATAAAAAAGTAGAATTCTGCTGTGCAGACTGAAACACATGGTGCCACCTATACATGGGAGAAACCCACTTCATACCGAAAACAAAAAACAAAGAGATCTAAAGGTTGTCGCTGCCCCTTTCAGCACTGGGAAGGCAACAGCTAGAGCTGCGTTCAGAGCCTGGCGCTGCTGTTTCAGGAGGAGCTAGACCAGAGTAAAGGTAACCTACAACGGAAAAATGAGATTGAATAAAATACTGGAAAACACTCAGGGCATTTGGGGGAAAGAAAAAGGAAAACCTCTCAAAATTAAGAGAATAGTTGGTTCATAGGATGAACAGGGAGAGAAGTAATGGATTGTAGGTTTAATAAAGAAGATTTTAGCAACTCCATAGGTTTATTTTTTTTTTTTTTTTTTTTTTTTTTTTTTTTTTTTTTTTTTTTTTTTTTTTTTGTCTAGAAAGTTTCTAACATCACTGGAACAAGTTAAAGAGCAGCTGATACGATGTGCACAGTGGTAAGTGATCTTGTTCTGGGCCACAGGGTGGGCTGAATGACTTCCTGAGGCTTCTTTTCCAGTCCTGTCATTACTGCTGCAATGGTGTGACCATGAAGCTCAGGTAATTGCAAGTTCAGTACTAAATGGCTGGTTCTAATATTTGAAATCTTAGAAAGCACCTCTAAAATATGTGATAAATTGAAATACTATTTTGGAAAAAGCTTGGTTCTTGATTTTCACAGACTAGTAGCCTGTCTTCTAGTACTGCCTTATGTAGACCTTGAAAATATTTCACCAGGTGGTGCTGTTACACATAACCTTCAACACCTTTCCCTACCACCTAGGCACATGGCAATCTTGGGAAAGCATTTGTGGGTTATGCAAAGGTGTCTGTAGAGGCAGAATCACTTTTAGTCTGTAAGAGTTGTGGAAAGAGGAATTGTCTAAAAGCTTGCTTGGCAGAATTAATTCCAGATTGCCTAAAGGATATGATAAGTTCTGTATGTGTATGTATATATAAATTTGTGTGTATGTAAATTTTTTTAAAATATCTGCTTTACTGATTTCTCCTTCCTTCAAAGTCCTGGATATGATGACAGAAAGACCATACAGCTTCCAAGCAGAACACTGTGTGATCATGCATGACTGATGCATATATAGTTGTAATATCTAAACACATGTTCTGCAAATGTGTACTCTGAAAAGCACAATTAAGATTAATTCATTTAGGGACTATTTTTATTGTACAACATAAGACAAGTGTTCTGTGTTACATGGATAGGAAAGATAAGCCTTATATTTACCTTGAACCAAGCAAACTTTGGGATACTGTAGAATTCTGCTTTCTAAATACAGAAAATGTTTATATTGTCTAAGTAATGCTCTCCTTTATAAAATGAGGGCATTACAATTTATTAATACAGTAATCTTTTACATTAAATTAAAAATGCAAGATACATACAAACTTTCCCTAAAACTATGAAATAAACAATCATAGAATCTATAAATCTAAGCTAGAAACAACTTTGATGGTTGTCTAATCCAAACAGGTTCCTGGTCAAAGCACAATCAACTATATCAGTTTGCTCTGGGCCTTGTGCAGGTGACTAATGGAGATTCCACAACCTCTCTGGGCAACTTGTTGAAATGCTGAACTGATTTAACATATAACTGCTTTCCTTGAATCACATCAGAATCTTCTGCGTTGCAACTTAGGTCCATTATCCTTGTGCAATGCATTCTTCATTTCTGAGAGGAGCCTGGCTCCACTTTCTCTATGCCATTCTGTTAAGAACTTTAAAAAAGCAGTAAGAAATCCCCTTGACTTCTCATTGTAAAGCTAAAAAGCCCCAGTTCTCTCAGTCTCTTAATATTTCATGCAGTTCAGCTCCACTGGACTCTCTGGTATGCCAACATTGTTGAGATGCAACTTGTGCTGCTGTTGTTGCTGCTTGTCCCATCCCCATCTACCTCGGAAAAGAACTTGCCTCTGCTTTTTCTACATGTGCTGATTTGATAGTCCCAAAAAATATCTCCTCAGCCTTTTCTTCTCTTGAGGGTGAAAACCCCCAGTTTTCTCATCCTCTCATATGCCATGTACTGCAGTCCCATAGACATCTTGAGACCACTGGACTCACACCAGGGTGTCAATGTCTTTCTTGTACTGTGATGCCCACAAGCAGGCACACCTCTGAATAGCCCATAGGGGAAGTATCACCGCCCTTGACCTGCTGGCCACACTCCTGCTAACACAACCTGCTGTGTTATCCATCCTTGCTGTTGGGGCACGTTGCTTACTCATGTTTATTTTACACCCTTCTTGTACACCAGAATTCCTCACCCCTTTCCTGCAAAGCTGCTTTCTAGCCAGTTGGTGCCCAGCCTCAGTACAGAGTTACTCCACATATAAATGTTGGACCATAAATCTTTATTTGTTGAACTTCATGACCTTCCTGTCAACTTGTCTGTTCAGCCCTTTGAACACTTAGTGGGAGCCCTATACTTCAGTGTGTTGATCCCTATCTTTTCTAGTCCATATTGTATCAAATTGAATACAAGAATACTATGTGATACTGTGACAAATGTTTTGTCAAAGTCAAGGTAAATGTCATGCACTTGCTATGGCCTTTCCACAGAGCCTGGCATGGTATTATTATGGGTGGGCAGGACTTCCCCTTGCTAAATCAATGCTGGCACCTTCTTGTCTTACATATGCCTAGCTCCCAGGAAGGTCTGCTGCATAATCTTCTGAGGACTGATGCTAGACTGAAGGTCTGTTATTACCTGGGTTTGCCCTTCTGGTCTTCCTGAAGATGGGTGTGATATTTGCCTTTTTTCTGCTCGTGAGGAACCTCCTTCCTCTGCTATGACCTTCCAAGGATGATGAAGCATGGCCTTACAGTGACTGTGTTCAGCTCCCTCAGCAATCCCAAGTAAAGTCCATCTAATGCTGTGGATTTGTGTATGCAAAACTGACTTTATTGCTTCCTAATTGACTTCCTGAAAATGAATAATACTATTTTGCCAGAGATGCTGCCAGTAGGCTCAGTGACCCGGGAAACAGAAGAAGGCAGACATTGTCAGTCAAAACAGACAATAAAAAAGCATTGGGTATTTTGGCCCTTTTTATGTCCTTGTGTGTTGTACATACAAAAGTTCTTGTTGCTATTCTTTCCACCCCTTTTTAATTTCAACTACAGGTGAGCTTTGGCTTTCCTAACTCCTACTCTGCATGCTTACGTAAGGTCTTTATATTCCTCCTGAATAGTCTGTCCACACTGCTGCCTGTCATGGAGTTCTCTTTGGAGACTGAGGTTGGTCAGGAGGTCCTTGTTCATGCTGACCTTCTGCATGAGCATAGAATGGCCCGTTGTTGAGGAGGACATCCTTGAAGAACTACCAGCTGTCCCAAGTTCCTTTGCCCTTTACATCAATTTTTTTATGGAATTTTGCTAAACAGATCTCTGAACTCTGCTCACTTTTCCCAGAATTTTAAACGCCAAGATCTCATTATCAATGCAGGCAAAGCTGAGCTCAGCCTTCACACTCTGGGACAGATTCTGCATTGCTTTTTAGTAAAAAGTTATACAGACCATCTTTCAATATTGCATCTACATTCTAATGTCTGTCTAGGATAGAACCAGGGGTTTTGCTTCCCTTAATTCCTTGTTAAAAACATATTAACCTTTAAAATACAGACAGTTAATAAACAGACAGATCAATAAATATTCAATCTGTTTCTCTGTTCAAGATTGAAAGAAAAATTGTCATAGGAAAATAGGATAATTCAGGTTGGAGAGGACCTCAAGAGGGCAGGGTCCTACAAGGTCAAAAGTTGATGACCCCAAAACAGAGTGAGCTATGAGGTCAGACCGTTTACTGAGGGCTTTATCCAGTCTGGTCCTGAAAATTTTCAAGGCTGGCGACAACACACGACTTTTTTAAGTGATCAGATCCACTGCTCAGCAGTCCTCATAGTGAACAACTTTTATCTTATATCTAATTTGAACCTGTCTTGATTCAACTTATGTCTGTTGTTTCTCATTCTCTCACCCCTGTGAAAGCTTGGTTCCCTCTTCCTGAAAACTTCCTCATGCTGTTAGGTTCCCACAAAGCTCTCTCTTCTCCAGCCTGAACAAGCCCCATTTCCTCAGCCTTTCCTCATATGGTATATGTTTCCTTATTTTATGCCAGCAAGTTTACCATTTCCAAGTCAGTTTGCAGCATTTTGTGGCATCAGGACCAAGCTCTCCTCATATGTCATTCAGGGAAGCTTTAGAACCTACTGGGAGGCTGGAAATCCCACTTTGGTAGCAGACTGCCTGGGACTTAGACATCGCACTGATGAATATGGCAATACCTAAAATCCCTATGGGAACCCAAGCTGATATATTTAATCTCTGTAATGGAAAAAACAAGCAAACAAACGAACAAAAACAAAGAAAAAAGGAAGGCAAAGAATCACAAGACTACAGCAAATTTTTCAGAGATTGAACTAAAAACATCAGGGAAGGCATTCTCATAAAATAGTAAATTAGTAAACTTTTTAAAGGCTCTGTGTCTTTTCTCAAGTCAAACTGTGTCAATAAGCTTCCTAATTTCTTAAAGATACAAGGAAGGCAATTAAAGGCGTTAATAGTATCAGAGGTATCATCTCACTGTAAAGAAAATTCCCACTGACAGATAACTGTGTCCTTCTACCTTCTAATATTTTATAATTTCTGAATTGTTCTAGCAATTTCAGCTGTTTACAATTGGGCCATAGGATAAATTTGTTATCTTTTTCTTATAAATTTATATGTGCTTGTTGATTAACCTCTCTTCCCACATGCTAATGTTTTCCCCTACTTATGTCTAGCTATATCCAAAGTATTATATATGATGTCATTATAGGTTTCTGTGGTGTATTTTATGACAATAAGAAAATGTTATCTTGTTCCTTTTGACACAGAAAAAATGAGATAATATATATCGTATTTAAATGGCCATGACTCTATTTTATGACCGCGGTGATTGAATCCTACCAAATGGTTTAAAACTAATTTCTCATAGTATTCCTATATAAATAATACAGATTTTTAAACAATCTTTTATCTCAGGTATGAATTTCACATATTTTTTAATTTATGTGACCTGTATGACTAAGGACTTCTTAATGGGTGGAACTCTTTACCTGCAAGGGTTAGGGTATGGGTTTTTTTCTGATTGATAACTTCTGTGAATGGCTTGACTCTTTTGATTGAACATGACCATGTATTACAATCTCCTTCTTGCTTGAACTCTCATATATTTTCCTCTAAAATCAGGCTAGAAGAACAATTGGATCAGGTAGTGCAAGCTGTCAAAGAGGTTTCAAAAAAGTTGAGTCAGTTCAGGATCAGTTGATGGAAAGGAGAGAGTATATCCTCACAGAATAAAACGATCCTAAATTTCAAGATTGGAATGAAATGTCTGTTGAATTACATGCAGTTCAGAAGGGGGAAGATATTTGTACATCAAGCAAATCCTGAAAATCCTAACCCAAATGTACCCAGAAAATGCTGGTTCTGGACAATCTCCTGCTATTCAAAATAAGCAGTTGTTTGCTTCTGTGATGGTCCACATCACCAGAAGAACCTAGAATTCTGGGGGTTTAGAGGTGTTAATGGGTTTATTTTGACTGATTGTTTGTCAGATGTTTTCTTAAATGTTAGGGCAACCTAGAGAGTGTTGCAGACCCAGTACAACACCGCCTTTGCACAGACAAAGTAAATATGGTTTACAAGACCCCTAAGAAGGTTTTGCAAAAACTTTTCCTGCTTTTAGTAGACTTGCTTTTGTAGATTATTGTTGACTAGAATAATAGAGGAATCATCTAGCCATGATATGAAACCTGCCACGGAATAGAAACAGTAGATATGAACTATATGCTCTATTTCAAGCATTTGAGTAAGGCAAATGTCATATCCATAAATGAAAGCATTCTAAAAATATATAGTTTTTTAAATCCACTTGTATTAATGATAGTTCAAATCTAAAACTACTAAATGAAAGCACAACATCAAAGGAATCCATCATGACAATTCTCTCTTGGTTTAGAGCTGACTTTGCCATAAGAACTGGATCCATCAATAAACATGTGGGAATAATTATTCAGCTGAGCAACTGGGAAGTATTTGCAAATTTCCAGGCAGATGAATCTTGCCCTAAAAAAACACACTACTCTTAATTTGTTTGCACACATGTGGTTGTTTTAATGCTTATTATTTACATGTACAAAAGCACTACTTGAAAGACCTTTTCCCCATTTTTCGTTACCCATTTCACAGGTAAATATGTGGAACTTCTCACTTTTAAATGGTTGCCCAATTCAGAGTTCCTTCAATCAACAACATAATCTACCAAGGAAAAATTAAAAATTAGTTTAGTAATTAAAAAATGCGTTCTCAGACCTAGGCACATGCATCCTTTTATTTACTCAGGTGAGCTACTCCTCTTAATTTCTCAGGATTACTTACAGCAATGATATTAAGTAAGCACATGGAGATGAACAGTATGAGCTCTCTAGATCCCTTCCAGTTCTGTTATCTAAGGTTTCTTTAAAATCTCTGGCCTTTTTAGTATCCTTATTTAGCAGCTTACTTGTCTGGGAATTATATAAAGGAGACAAATCTTACTGGTTGAGAATTATATAATTGCTTTGAAATAGAGGAGGTCCAACATGTATATTTTTTTATTACAATATTTATCTTCAATCTTAGCAAAATCTTTAGTTAGCCACCATTGATTATGATAATGGTATGAAAATTAATCACTGAAATTAATCCTTAATGCATCTTCATGATGTTTCTTCTACCAAGTTAAAGATTTTTTTTCCTCATTTCAGTTGTAGCTGCTCTAATACAGTGAAATAATATAAGGAACAAGCTAATCATAAAATTAAATTTCCTAGTGATATAAAGGGCCTTTTTCTCCTATAACATGTGTCCTGGTTCCAGCCAGGACAGAGTTAATTTTTGCAGTACCCAGGAGGGGCATAACCAGGACCCTGAGGTTATTCTATATCACCTCATGCTGTTCCTAAACCACAACAACATTCCATCCATACACAAAGAATGAAAGAATATCATATCCCAGGTGCCACGTATAAACCGGTTTACTGAGAGCATGCAATGCAGATGGTATAAATCTCATCACAATTTGACATTGTAGAAAATCTCTAAGAATGTATCAGTATCAATTCAAAACAAATTGATTTTAATTTGTCTTCATACACTTACGTAGTTACTTCTAGTGTTGCAATCATCAGCATGTATTCTGCCGACTCTTGTTTTCGTAGTAATGCAGTGAGAATGCACGTTATTCACTTGTCTGTGTTGAAGCGGATGAAGCTTTGCCCCAGAACTCTGTTTAGTCTTAAGGGTTATTAAAAGCTGTTCAGCTTAGTGAGGCCAGGGTCACAGTTTCTCAGAGAAAGAAACTATCTACTCAAGTCAACAAATAATGGAATAATTTATGTCAGTATGACCCAGTCAACAACTCAATGCCACTGACAAAAATCTACTGAAAAATCCTGGGTTCAGAATTCGAGGGAGTCTATGGGAAATGCCTGAGGGGACCAAGTTCGTGGATGCCCAAGTGAAGATGGACTTGCTAAAGCGAAGATAGACTCACCCAAGTCTTGACAATTCTGAGGACATCCTTAAAGCAGGTCAATGCACATGTGCAGGATGGGCCTCAAACTCTGCCCTGACACTCCTCACATGTCACCAGCTCCTAGAAAACCTTCTACGATTGCAGCCTGATGCAAAGTATGCTAGAAAAAGCTAAGATAACAACTGCAACTCTTCAAATGGTCAAATATTTTTTGCTTGTAACTGTTTCACCTATTACATGAAGGCTGTCACCTTCCTTTTAAGCTTTCTTTAAGCTAGGAAGTCCCAGCTTGTTCAACCTTTTCAGATGATATATACAACATTTTAGCTTCTTTCCATTTTTGTCATCTAAGGTTCCATTTATTGCTTAAATCTTTCTGGAAAATGAAGCTTTCCTAATAGGATAGTACCTAATAGGTACTCCAGCCTTTATGTTTATACTTTTCTGTTTACAGCCTGTGTGTTTATACTTTCCAGAGAGATGCTTATCTCTTCTCACAGTATCCTGACATTGTTGTGTCACAGTCATCTCATCATCCTCCATTTTTCTGCATAATGCTTGAGTGCCACTTCCACTGATCCCACCAAATCTTTATGATGTTTAGCATTCCTGCACTTTTCACCACCTTCTGCTGAATTTATTTCATAAACTTCTTTAAGTAATTTTGAAATTCTTTTTTTTTCTTTCATAAGCTTCACTGAAGTCAGAGTAAGCAAAATTTGTAGCTTTTCTTTTGTCCAAATAGAGCAAGAAGTAGTGGACTTCTGCAGAGGAGATTCTGATTATATATTCAGGAAAGATTTCAACTGCTAAGAACAGCAGAAGAGTGGGATAGAGTGGGTGTAAAATCTTCCTTGCTAAAGGCCTTTCAGATCAGGATCGACAGGCATCTGTCAGGAGTGAC
This sequence comes from Oxyruncus cristatus, assembly GCA_013399855.1. Lineage (NCBI taxonomy): Eukaryota > Metazoa > Chordata > Aves > Passeriformes > Cotingidae > Oxyruncus > Oxyruncus cristatus. The sequence goes on from VXAY01000871.1 coordinate 469,493, forward strand.
ATAAGTACAAGTACAAAAGTACTTTATGCCAGTAATGGAATAGATGAGGCTGCTTCCAGTGATTCTCTGCAAAGAGGAAACCAGTAATTGTTTTCAGTTGCATGAGGCTGCAGAATAAATTTACCACAGAGCAAGTGAAAGAAGTCTCGATAGAAGAACAAAATCTACATTTTAATCACATTCACCTACATGGGGTCTTCAAAACTAATTCATAAGGATTTCCAAAGGATCTGAGGCATCAGGTGTTTGAAAATATACATGTATGTAGACAGAAGCTATTGTTAAAGCATTTTTATACAAAGATAAGGCATCAAAAATTACCTTTGATTAAAATTGATTTTTTCCCACAAGTGATGCTGTTGACTAATTTTAATTTGATCTTTAAAACCATTTATGTTATGTTCAAAAGTTTGCTTCCCCTTATGGACAAAGACATTGCATACCTCTTTGTGTGTGTTTTCTCTTTCAAACTTCACCTTAGAGTCTTAGTTTGCTTTTGAGCAGAAATGTCAGGAAGTTTCAAGATCTGGTGATACAATAGTAAGTTTTCATAGCAATATTCTCTGGGGAACAGGAGTAAAATAAACTTAACACTTAACATGATAGCTACCATGCAGCAACTAAGATTCATGAGTAAAGATTCATGAGGTGAGTAAAATTCAGTAGGTTTTGTGGAAGGGGAGAGCAGCCTGTCTTCTACAGTTGGCAGTGCTTGATTATTATGCTCTGGTTTCTGCAAAACAGCCTTGAGCTTCTGAAAACATTAATTCAAACTTGCAAGCCTACTGCAAGCAAAGTTCCCCCAAGGAATCAAGAAGTTAACCTATATTTCACAATCACTCATTCCTTCTGCAGTCCTTTTTTTTTATTCTAGCAAAAAGGATTCTTTTACAAGGTTAGTTCTTGCAACGATATGAAATGCGCAATGGCAAGCAAAAAATGTAATAAGAGTCACTGTAACTAAGAAAAATATTATGTTTTAACTAGTTTGGTCATGATAACATCTAAAAATATACTGAAATTTTTGTAAATACATGCATAGAAATAAACTGAATTCTTTGCTTCTTTTTGCTGGGAACTGACATGTGCAGAGATTCTTGCCTTCAAGCTCTGGAGCAAAGAAAATACACCATTGATCAAAGAATATTGGGCGTAAACTCATAAAGCTTTGGGGAAGCACATTTATTTCAAAACTGCAGCTTTCTTTAGCAACTAATGTAAGTTAAGTCAAATTCAATATTGAAATCTGAAACAGTAGGTACAGAACGGGAGCTTTGCAACTTGAAATTTCTATTTAACGATAGTTTCATTTTGCTTTAAAATAATTGATTCCCAAACATATGATTGAGATCAGCCAGAAGAATTGCATGCAGGGTCGCTATAGAGGAGCCTAACTGCAAAAGACTGTAAGACTGTACTGGAAATAGATTAACACACAGAGGTGTGCAAGCTTCTAAAATGAACCTAACCGTTTTGAAATTAGTTTCTCCTCAGCTTATGGGAGACCTCAGTGCAACTACCCTGGCTGTATTTAAATCCTTGGGCAGTTTTCCTAATAACAGTGTAATGTTGTTGCATAACATACATAACATTACAAATACGTGTACATTTATGTGAGCAACTTGGAAAAAAAAACAAGAACGCTTACTTTAGTTCTGAAGGTAAACCCTGAATGAGTTTGAACGCTGCTTTTTCCAATTGCCAATCCTGTTTGCAAATTGTGGCCTGAAAGCTACTCTTTTCAATCAAATGGAGTGCTGCCATGCATGTGATCTGATGTGGCAAGTGTCAGGGACTGTTGTTAACAAACTGTTGAACTGAATAAATGGTTTTACATACCAGCAACAACAACAAAAAAGTTAACGTCCTCTATCCCTTCTTCCACCCCCCTGCTTATGAAACAGCTCCAGGGTCAGACAACCTCACAGAGGTAGTCTCAGCTCAGCTGTTATCGCAGGATGACCTAATGTGAGAGGTTAACCTGAAAACAAGAAGATAGAACTATCGCAAGGAGATCTGACAGAAGAACAACGGTGTACAATAAATGACATTTTAAACACCATCAAGGAAATGTAAATAAGCAAACGACTTTGCAGCAGAGGAGTGTCTGCTGAGCAAAAGATGCACAAGAAATGCAATAAAGCAGATGTAAGAAATACCTTGAATTTTTGACTTGAGTAAGTAGCAAATATTAAAACTTTGTCTTACAACTTTAACTTCTAAATCCTTCAAATAGCTGTGTCATTACACAACATCAAGAGATTAACAGTTGGCACATGACAGCTGTAAGCAAAGAACCATAGAGGAGCATGTATTGGAAAAAAAAAAAAAAGAAGCTCAGTTATCTTAAAATAATAGAGTATCTGTTTTTATAAGGCAGTGTTAATCCAGCAATATAAGGAATTAAAACTCCAGAAAATAAATAGGTTTGGCTTGAAAAACAACAAAGATTAGAACTACGATCATACCTTTTGTATGATTCAAACCTTTTTTGTAATTCATTCCCACTCTAGAAATTTCATAAAATAAAAGAAAATGAGTAATGATTAGAAAATGAAGTTACTCTGAAGACTGCAGGCAATTCTGGCACCTCTTTGCTTTTATCTCCTTAGTGGCTGTTGGTAGCAGAGGGCTTCACAAGAGCAGCATGTCATTGTTGGTAGACTGTGTTGAGTAGAGCATGACAGCTCCGATACCATCCCATGCACACCACACTCACAGACCACTCTTCATTTCCCAACCAATTCCTCATTTTTTCCCAAAGGCAGCCAGTTGCAGTGCCTGAAAACAGAGACAAGGAGCAACTTGTTTTAACAACAAGAATCATCACAGAATTTGCTCCCTTGTGACACTTCTGGGGACTTTATTTTGATGTGATCTGTTTCTCCCCTTGCATTTCTGTTATGTTAGATCATGCCTGTAAATCAGTCATGCTCCTCCAATGTATATTCCCTGTGTTGGATCTATCAAGAAAGCTACTGTTTCCCTTTTATTTAGTAGCACTTTATTTCTGGCTCAATAGAGTGGGATCTGTAACTTCTACTGAACTTTCAGAAGTGTGATGTGTGCATGACATTGTGCTTGTACTTGTGGGTCTCTTTTACATTCCAGTATGTCCACAGGCTTCCTGCTGCATGGTTCTCCTTTTCATTAGGGGCAGCAAATAGGGGCCATATTGGCACTCCTTCCCCCTTTTATTTTTTAAACAATCATAGGTAAGCATATGTTAGAAAACACTATTTAGTCTTATGAACTAAGAGGTGGAAAAAACCTGAATAACTCATTAACTTGCTCTTGCTGCCAGTTTGAAAAAACAGCACCACTGGAATTCTGAGTGCAAGTCTAGGCTCACCAGATCATCAACTCCAAAGAATATGTTAAAGAATGCTTAGAAAAGTGATGTTGTGCCAGTCACCAGCAATCAGGCGCAGTCAACATGGGTTCACAAAGGGAAAATCACATTTAACTAATTTTGTATCCTAATATGGTAAGTCTTAATGGGTGAAGGGAAGGCATTGGTTGTGGTTTTTCTGATTTTAATGTGGCTTTTGATACTGTCCCTCACAGGATCCTTCTGAACATGTCCAACTGTGGGATGAGTGGGGATCACGCATGGGTGAAGAACTCACTGAAGGGCAGGGTTCACAGTGTTGTAGTGGATGGGGCTACATCTGTCTGGCAGTCAGTCAGCAGTGGTGTTCCTCAGTGTTCCACTGTAAGGTGAGTTCTGTACGATATATGAGCAATCCGGATGCAGAAGTTGAATGCACCATCAGCAAGTCTTCTGATGAGACCAAAGTGGGAGGTGCTGTGGGCTGTCTTGAGGGGCAGGTTGGTTTGCAAAGAGACATAGGTAGATTGGAACACTGAGCTGTGATTAAGTAGATGAAATTTAAAAAGTCAAAACCTGCACCTAGGACAGAGTAACACTGGTCACAAGTATGAATGGGGAGAGGAGTGGCTGGAGAGCAGCCTGAAGGAAGGGACCTGGGGCTGCTGGTCAGCAGCAGCTTGGTGTGAGTCAGCAGTGTGTGTCCCAGGAGCCCAGAGCCCAAACCCCATCCTGGGGTGCATCACACACAAATCACCAGCTGGCCAAGGGAGAAGATTATCCCTCTGTACTCAGTGTTGGTGCTGCCTCAGCTCGAACGCTGGGTCCAGTGCTGGGCCCCACCATTTAAGAAGGATGTGAAGTTTCTTGTATGTGCCCAGAGGAGGACAACAAAGTTGGTGACAAGGCTGGAAAGAATGTCCTGTGAGGAGCAGCTGAGGACTTTGGGCTTGTAGTTAGGAGAAAAGGAGCCTGAGGCATACTCAGCCTCATTGCTCTCTACAGCTCTCTAAGGAGAGAAAGGGGAGAGTAGGCACTGAAGTCTTCTCCCTGCGATTCAGTGATAGGACACAGAGGAGTGGTTCAAAGCTGTGCCAGAGCCAGGAGAGGTTCAGATGACATTAGAAAGCATTTCTCTATTAAGACTGGTCAAACATTGGAACAGGCTTTCTGGAGAGGTGGTCAAGGCCCGAAGCCTGTCAGTGTTTAAGGGTCATTTGGACAATGCCCTTAAATAACACTCTCTAAAATTTTGGTTAGCCCTGACGTGGTCAGGCAGTTGGACTGGATGATTGTTACGTCTCCCTTCCAACTGAAGTAGCCTGTTCTATTCTATTTTAATGACACCATAATTTCAAGACAGATGATTGCTGATGATCCTAACTGCAGCTAGCTGGAGATAGTGAACCACAAAGTTACCTTGGTTAGATGCTTCTACCAAGACCATTTTTTACCCTAGCAAGATATTTAATAAGCTACTGTGTGACAGCAAAGGCATCTATCTTGCTCCAGATTCATCCTTCTTCTTTTGATCGCCAGTTCCTGCCCCACAGCACTTGTACAAAACAGAGAAGTCATATCAGAAAAATCTTGACTTAAAATGTCTAAGCTATGTCACAGACAAGGAAGAACAACTATTTCCATAAAGAAAGATTACATCTCTCTGGATGCTATAGCAGAACAGGCATTGGCTACAAAGAGCTAATATGGTTTTCCTTATTAGAGAGAATTTCTTTCTAGCGCAGCACAGGGCAGATTGAAAATCCCTGAGGTGTGACTGGTAGAAAAGCACAGAATGAGAAAAAGTGTCCTATCTAATCTTACTGCAAGTAGCTTCCTTTTCCTTTTTTCTCCCATTTCTTCCCCAATAGCATGAGATGTTTCCAGCTATGATGTGTACTTGGATGGGTACAGAAATCAGAGCGCTCTGGAGATCATGAACAACTTTTCTTTGTCTTACTGTAATTTGTCTGAAGAATGATTTTAGCTGTTTAATATTAGGGTATTTATCAGAGAACGGTCTAGTGATTATACAGTGATCTGAACTCTGCAAAATGCTTCTTTCCGAAATTCTGCAAGCATTTCCTAGCAGAAGCTGTGCTTGCCCAGTGGGAAGCTGGTGTCACAGAGGTACTTGAGGTAGAACACCCATCCCTGGGATCCCAGAGATCTCCATCCCTGCTCAAAAAAACATATTTCCCAAAAGGCTGTTTGTTTAACCCACACTTGAGTAAATTCAGTCTTTAATTGAGCTGTGCTGTATTACTGGAAAAAAATGTGGCAATCATCAAAGTTCAGTAATAAGCACTATGGATACAAAATTTCAAAATTTTTTGGTAGAGAACATACTTGAGACTGTCACATGTAAACTGAGCAATATATATTAGAAAAAAAATATTAGTTTACTCTTTAGAAGTTCCTCTAGTCTGCAGGCTTCTCCTTTTATTTCAGATTTTGCTGACTGTTATATTTTGCTATAAAGTATGTTCTTTTTTATATTTTTTTCTGAACATGTGCTCACTCTCAAACTAATTTTCAAATTCCACTGAAGAATCTTAGCAGCAAGGGTTGCTGAAACCATTTTTGTTTTAATAATTTTACTGATTTTTAGAGGAAAACTATATCTATACTGGTGGTATGAATGTTCATTAACTAGCTGGGATGAATTAAACCGTTGTGAAAGACTGCCAAATTAAATGCATTCAAGTAGAAGGAAGTATTGCTCACAAGCTCCAAGCATCTGCCTCAGATGAAATAGACAACACTGGAAGCAGCAGAGCCTTGTTCCACTGTGAAAAGAAATTATCTTAAGCCTTTACACTCAAGAAGTTAAATCAATGCACCAGACTGACTACTGTTAAATAATTGACACCCTATAGGACAAACAGATGAGATAATGCTGAACAAATAGGGACAGCCTAATAAATTACTGAATTGTATGCAGCAGAGTGAAGAGGTTGTTTTCATGGATTTGGAAAGGGCAGATTTGTTTGGGGCAGTGAATGACAAAGATCTATGAGAACTGTGAAGCAACAGCAAAATGTAGAGCATATATTTTCCTCATTTTTAGAATTGATTTATTGATTTATTCTATTAGGAATAAATAAGAAATTGAAAAAATACATACCTCTTTAAAAATTTGCTGAGTTGTAATGTACATAAACAGAAGTAAAGTTGTAGAAATGCTACAAATATTAAATGTCAAAATACTGTGCAGAGTTACTCTACATCTTTTCTGAAATATCAAAAAAAGGTGCGTAAGGAAAATACAGAGAAAAAAATCTAATTAAGAGGATTTTACTACTGCCAAATTAAGACCTGTCCTCTAGCTGGATACACCTGTCACTGCATTATATTGTGGGGAGTGGTGTATCACAGACTATTTCTGCATCTAGATTTCTCTGAATGTCCTAGCTTTGTGACAAAACATCATTTTTCACTTATTTCTCTTTAAATATTGTCAAAAAATGGAAACACTTTTACAAATATTAGATAGCCACTGATAAATTTCTGATTACTAATAACAGGCTGGGTAGGTGTTCTGTATAAGATTCAGTTCAAAATCAACTTTTTTTTCCCCTTAAAGGTTTTTAAAAGGACATATTGTTTGCCACAGCTTCACTGTGTGCAAAGTTCCATATTTTCAGGCATGAAAAACAATTTTTTTTTTTTGTATAGCTGTATGCTTACAGAGACAAAAAACATAGAAGTTAGTCATGATTTCAGAAGAGCTTGGAGGAGAGAGGAAAAAACCCACAGTTTTTGCCTTTTAGTTATTCCAGTAGAATTTTAAATTCAGACAAAGGAAGATCTGTATTTTGGTCCCTTTCTCCCCTCCTATTTTTTGCTTCTCTGCAACTCACACATGAAAAATAAAGATGCTCATTATGCACTCTTATTTTCAGCTCCATTTGTCTGATTAATCTTTGAAGTGTGATGAGGTATGGAGAAGTATTTATTTTCCTGTATAAATTTCAGAAGTTTATTTCTTTGATTCTTTATCTACTACATAGAGTTTGAGTGAATATGGGAACACTTTCAAACAGAAAATAATGACTTTTGCCAATTAATTTCAGCATATGAGGGTAGAATAATTATTTTTATGTATAATCTTTGAGTTTCACATTTCATAGGTGGGAGTGTTTTAAAGGAAGAGCATATATTTATTTTTTGAAAAGTTTAAGAAAGTTCTCATAAAACCTTTCAAAGATACTAGGATTGCTGAACAAATTGGACTATTTTTCCTTTTTGTGTTTTGTCTTCTCAGGGGTAAAGTAAAACTTGTTTCTTTGTCACATGCTAAAATAGCTGTCAAATACACTGCTTCTGGTAACTTACAGAATACCATATAATATTTTAATCATAATATTAAAGCTTCCAAAAATGGCATAAAATATCTTTTTCTTCTTCCTTGTAAATGAATGCATTTTGATGAAAAATCTTAATGCAAGTTAAGTATTCGGTCCTAAGTTAGAGCTGGTAGTGTCTGCAGTCTATGTACAGGCACACTAAGAGTTCTGCTTTCATTACTCAACATTTGGGGATGTAGATATCCAGATGAGTTATCAAAGAATATTCATATTTTTTAAAATTCTGCTATTTCCAGATAAAAACATTTAGCATCACATAAATCATAGTATAAAGACTTCTGTATATAGATAACATTGTCTAATTCTTAGCAGACCCTAACAAACTCTATGAAACAGAGAAGGAAATAATATGAGCAGTGCCATTACTTCTTTCCAAAAACTTCAGTTCTTGTATTACTTTCTATCTCATCTAGAAATGATTTGTAATGAACAGAACTCAAGTATCATAAGGAGCGGCAAACATGTTCCATTTCCTACCACCATAATCTGGAAAGGAGAAATGTAATAATAATTGGTGAATTAGAACAATAACAGCTCATTGTCTGCAAACCATGGTGACTGCTTTGGCATGTCTTCGGGATTTCACTTCCATGGCTATTTTCATTCGCTTACTCTTGCTGGTTTGGACAGACTCACACCCTTCCCTAAGCTTTCCTCAGATATATTCGAAGTGCATTCAAGACTAAGAAAGAATCAATTAATCAAAGGGGCTTGAATGTTCTCACACAGCTGAACAATTCAGACTCCCATTGTTTTCACAAAAAGCTCTGGAAACATATGCTGTCAATTTTCCAACTATTAACAACATTTTGAAGAAAAATGGTAAAACCACGGGAAACTGTTGTTGATGACACTGGCTCCAGCAGACACAGCTCATGCAATATATGGCAAGCTGCAAAGCTGCTTGTTTAAGCAAACCCAAAGGAGAGTTGGGGAGTGAGGATGAACAGGAGTGGAAAGCAGTGCAGGCTTATGAAAAATGTGCAGTTTTCAGCTCTGAATAAACCTGCCACACACCTACAAGGCTCTACCAATGTGCAGCACATGTGGGTTACAAACTGACAACTGCTTGTTGCCTCTCTCCTAGACCTGGCAACTCTGGGATTCCTACGAAGCAGATGAAGGCAATCCCTGCTCAGGATAGCCTCCAGCAGTCTCCTCAGCCAGGCACCTGTTGTTAAAGATGTACTGATCAAGTGCTCAAGCAAATAAAAGAGATAGTGTTGTCATAACCTAAAACTTACATCTCCCATAGAGGAGGAATTTTCATTGTGAAACGTGCAACAGCAGCTGATAAAGTGTGTACATGATCATTGATGACTGGATTTTTCTATTTTATGTTTTAAATGCTCAAACAACTGCTCTGAGAGAAATATATCTAGCTTTTGTTCCTCTTATTTTGAGACATAATAAAATCTTTCTCTGTTTTTAGCTGCCTTTTCTTATGTTTTGCTGTCTTTCCAATGCTGCTGCCCCTTCATTCATGCAATTTTTTCACAACCTGGCTTTCACTCTGAAATTTTCAGATCTGTGGAAATTGTACAAAAAAAGTTTGCAGTAAGTTGTCAATGTTTCGCTTTAACTTTTATTTTTCCAGAGGACTTCTTAACTGTTTTGCTATCTAATCATTCACCAGTCTTACCTCAGTGGCCACTTTGCCGTGAGTGTTTAAAATAACTGTAGGCAGTTACGTTTTGTAACTTTGAATTTGGCTCCGGGTGTCTTTTAAAAATGCTCTGAATGTTTACCATGCCACTCTGGCTTAGAGTTCTCTGAGTCACGTTCTGCCAGTGGTAGTTCAGTCTTCATCCTAGCCATCAGAGTCTCCCAGTCTGGCATTTCAGTCCAATTATAGAAACATTTGAAAGAATAACAATGTTTGAAATATTATTGACATGGATACCAGTAAACTAGTGCTAATAATATTATCGCTTTTAAATGTATGAACATTGGAGCGGCAACATAATAGTAATAGTCATAGTAATTATAATACTATTAAAAACCCAACTTTAACCATAATAATCTTAATAGTAATACTAAAGATCAAATTCCCTATACAAGCAATTAAATGGTGATGTATGAACTAGTGCTTATGACGACAATATTGCTTATAATATTTCCTGGGTTTGCTGCAGTAGTGCCCCAATGTTAAATATTGTTTTATATCTTAGTATGTTCTGTTAAAGCTACTTCAACCATGAAACATATGTATTTTGTCTCCTCCCTTCTACATATGTCATCCTTCTTTGAAGTGTTCCACTCAGTGACACGGCAATATTTTTATCCAAGGCTATGACAGACAGTAACTGCCCGTAACCTCCAAAATAGGTTTATACAAATTTTCCCTTACACACCAGGTGGGTGATCTGTAATTCCAGAATTGCCTTCAGTTAGGGTATTGAAATGGTTATGAACTAGCTAGCTAATACAGCATTATCTTTTTCGTCTTCCCAGGAGAGATTTTTACTCTGAGGCAGACAATATTTCATACTTTTCTCTCCACACCTTTTCCTTAGTTATTAAAAACTTTAATCTGGAGAGTCTCAGCAGAGGTAATAGAATAACAACACCCCAGCCTTAGGTCTCTCTAAAACCTAAGGGTATGTTTTTCACTATATTTCTCTCCGAGTGATATTCTGACAGTTTAATTAAAATTATTCACCTAATAGTGGCTTATATTCTATAATAAAATTATAAAAATTCCCGAAATACATGTGTTAAAGTAGGCTACACATGTGCTAAAATCTTCAAAAAGCCCCCAGCACCTACCTACGCTTGTACTGCCAGTCTGTACTGTCAAATAGCTCTATACACACTAACCTCAGGATGGTGTGCACACCTGACTTCTACAAGACAACAAAGTTCATCATCCACATCCAACCAGCAGTCCAAGCCCTGTGCAGGCCCTGAATACAGGGGAAGGGAACCAGAAGTATCACCTTGTCAGTCTCCCTTTGTTGGCCAAGATGAGACAGACTTATTGCCAACTTCTAGAGACTCAAGCTATCGCCTGTCTCCCCAGCTTTTCCTCTCTGACAGTAAAAATTTCTGTTTGGCTGCTTGATGAACAGCAGGGCTAAGCACCATCTCAAGCAAGCTATACACACCTCAGGAATCAGGAACCACTCAACCTCAGAAGATCCCTCAAAAAAGCAGGGAAACATTTTTCTCAGCGTGACTACAACTGAGAAAGGCCAAGCTCAGAGAATGGAAAATGAAGGATCAAAGAGTAAATAGGGAAGTAGCTCACCCAACAAATCCTTTTTGCACACAGTGCAGTAATTAATTGCCTTTACTAATTACTTCTCTTTGTCCTAGGAAGCATTAAGACATTCTGAGCACATACCTAGAGTTTTACATTAAGGGACATGATAATAAGGTCATGGACATAGATGTCTGGATTATGGTATCAAAAAACATTCTCATTTGAAACAAAATGGTTCTGGATTAAATCACTGCATTTCTTTTCAGTCATCCTGTATTTCCTCACCATCATAGTTTTTTCTCCCTCTTAACTATGCTTTCAGTACCCAAATTAATTCAGGCAGGCTCAGAATTTAAAAATACTTTTTGATTTTGTCTCTATCAGCTTTTTACCATGACACATTATTTTTTGTTGCTTTTTTTCTCTTTTTATCCTTACTGAGATTATTTTTTTTCATAATCATAGAAAGACAAACACTGTGTCTTTCCTTTTTTTATACTTACTTTCCTGTGAATTACAGGAAGTATCAAGAAATGCTTTATCTTTCTTCAGCAAAATTTATGGCTTCAGGTCACTCCTGTGTAACTGTTGGAGTATGTAAATATTACAGTCAACTGACCTGGAATTCTGTGATCTCCTCAGCAGCCTATCTCAATGTTTTGAGTACAGGTTACCTGTACAATTGAGTCCTCAAAGTCCTCATTTTGGTGTTGACTTTTTTTTTTTTTTTGTCTACCTCTATCTTCACATATCTAAAGGCACAGAAAGTTATGGGTTCTAGCTATTTTCATGAGCAGGTCTTATTCACAACTTGTCACAGAAACACAAAATCACAGATTCGGTAGACTGAAAAGCACCACCAGTGGAAGCATCTGGTCTGACCTCCCGGCTCAATAAGGGTCATCCTAGAGCATACATATTGCACAGGATTGTGTCCAGACAGTTTTTAAATATCTCTACAGACAAGTTTGTTTAAAATCTGTGATTACACTTGGGATTTCAGGGAAAAAGTAGTGAAAAATACAGAATTTGGACAAACATTCTTAGGTGCCATAAAACAAAGCTCTTCTTACAATGCTAAAGAGGAAAGGAGACTTCACCTCCTTTGAAAATTCTGCTTTCCATCATGGGCTGATTTTTTGGTTTTAATACAGTACTCTGCCCACTAAATTGCTGCAGTCTTCCATTTGGGGAGGTATAAAAATACCACTTGTGAACTGAAGCAACCACCCTTTTGATAGACCTGAGCAAACAGAACAAGAAACAGTCTAGTTTCCTTACCTCATATTCATCGTTGTTGGAAGTTAACTCAAATTTTCATGAGACTGTGTGGAAAAAAGAGAATGCTTGGAAGAGACACAGTTGTTGAGAAGTGGTGATGGAGCTGGCTTATATTGTAAGGGTCTCTGTCATTATTAAAAGTTAATGGAAATTGAAGAGAAAGAAAAGGGAAGATTCTTCCCGATGAATGAAAAAAGACAAGTGTCACATATCTTCAGGAAGGGCAAGAGGTTTCTCCTCATACACCATGTGCTGCAGTCCCCTGATCCTTCTGATAACCCTCCACTGGACTCACACCAGGATAGTGGTGTATTTCTTATACTGGGAAGCCCACAAGAAGACACAGCAGTCCAGCTGTGAACTCCCTAGGGCTAAACAGAGGGGAGTGCTAAACCTCCCTAGACTTGCTGGCTACACTCTGGCTACCACAGCAGTTGGCCATTCACTGCAGAGGCATATGGCTTGCCCATGTTTACCTTTAAAGATGTTTTTTGGGTAGAGGAATCAGCGAGGACCATGGTGTCAGTTTTCTGAAGTTTAACATATCTGGTCTGAACCGAAAACAGATTTGGAAGCCACTGGTATGTTCCTTGTTGTGCTGTCTTTCATGTTTAAGTGTTGTTTAGGGCACTCTACACAATAATACCGATTGTTTTGCCATTGGTTGGTGAGACAGCTGCAGAAAAGTTTTTACTGTTTTTGATAGTGGAAAAGCATGAAGCCTTATGTTGAGTTAGAGATTAGTTTATTAGAATAGAATAGATAGGAAATAAGTGTTGCCTTCATAACGATTCTCCATCTTCCAAATCAATTCCTGTTTTCTTCCACCTTTTTAAAGAAGCTTGTACTTAATTACTGAAATTATCAAGAAAAACTTGATAGCATGATCAAGCATAGAGGGATATAACTCCAGCTATAGCCACTCCAACAAACTTAATATACCCAATTATAGAGTAATCTAATTCAAAACATATGGGCTGGGATCTACAAGGGGATGAATGGCTAAAGCATAAAAAGTGTTATAAAATGTAAATTACAATTTCATAAGAAAGGCTAAAACTATTATTACTGTAAGAATCAGTACAAACACAACAGAAAAGCCTGGAGTAGAGTTTTAATTAACAGGAGAAAGAGCAGTATAATCACAGACTAAGATCTGTCTATTTCAGGCTCTGGTTTGCACTGGAGTCTTATTAATCAAATATTCATGATCTATCCTTTTGCTAATTAAATAATAATCATGTTTGTCCAAAGTTGCAAGGTCGTTTATCCAAGGAACCTCACTCCAGATTCGCTCCTTTCATCTCATGTCTTTTATTTGAAACAGCTCTTCTTTCCATGAAAGATAGTACTGACAAACAAAATTGACTGAAATTTCAACTTGTCAAGCTATTCAAGAATATACCAGACATTATACTGTAAAATGGAGAGTGTTTCGTGACTAATAAAGCCTGGGAAAATGTGTTTCCACATCTGACACACTTTTAAACTTTACAACAAACTAATCCTTCTTCCTAAAGGTAACAAATATGTGTCTTTTTCTTTTCCTATCATTTGTAGATATTTTCTACAATTTCTACAATCTTTGAGTATTTGATGGCAAAGTCTTAAATAATTACCTTGTAGAAATCTAATTTGAATATGTCTGCATGGTTTAATGACAATGTGTAGAATTTGGATTTTATCATATTGACAAATTGGCCTGATGTAGAAGTATCAAAATAAATATTTGGTATACATAAATATCACACATTTCATGTTTGAAACAGACACAATACAGAAATATTCTTGCTCATGTTAACTAATGGACTTTGTGCAGATGGTATTTTTGAGAAACCTCGCTATGAGGTGGTGAATGAACTGGTGAAAAGGGATAAATTGAAGGAAAATGGTCTTTTTGACATGATAAAGGGCTCTTCAATACAGGACAGATACAGTGAAGACTTAAATTCTTTTTAAAGAACCCTTTAGATCTCCATCCTGCTTCATTAATTCTTGGTATTGTTCTTCGTTTTACTGTAGCTGTATTAAAATTGACAGTAAATATCTGTAAATATCCCTTCCCTCCCCTCCCCTCCCTCTTGTCCTTTTTGTGTGTGCGTGTATCAAAAGAGCTTTCAGGTGCATTTTTTCAAGATACTTGGTGATAGTCTTTATGAGCATTGATGTGAAACATCAAATGTGAAACAGCTCATTTCTGGATGATATACAGTCCTATATTTAGTACCCCATCCCAGAGCAATATCAACAGGGAGTGCTTTTTGATAGCACGCAAGGGAAGCTCAGGAATGCTTGCAACAACTCTTGCAAAGGCACTTCGTACCTTGCCAGTGGGACATCAGCAAGATGCTGCTGATGCTGTTGCCAGGAAGGTGTGTGTTCTTGGTCTGTGGCAGGAATTAGTGCTGGAAACAGAACTTGATGCCCACAGAAGTACCGGTTCTTTATCTATTACTTAAAATTACCTTAAAAATTAAATAAACCCCCTCCAGACTCAGAAATATTCCTTTCTAAAGCAAGTAAATGGTATTCCTGCAAGAGACAACTTGCCAGAAACTTACTGGCCATTACTACCAATTCCACCGAGGGAAGTAGAGGTGCTGTATTTAAAAAGCCTCAGGCCTTTCCTCATTATCTGATTGTTTCCTGAACAGAAATAATTTCTCTGTCACCTCTGGCAAATTAGGCTGTAAAAAAAAAATCCAAGCAAACTAATCCTTAAGATTTATTTTCTCTGTACCAACCATCAGCCTGTTTTCTTGCATGTCAGACCAGTGCCCATGTGCAATCTGATCTCATACAGTGTAGTTAAGACAGATTTTTAAGTTACTTGAGAAAAAGGGAACAGACAATGTATCATTTGCTTTGAAAATACATGAGATGTGGAAGTGGAAATGCCAAAGTGTTTTGGCATTAACTCCTAATTCTCACTGGTTTTCATGACTCATTCAGTTTGTGAGTGAGCAATGAGATTGCACCAAAAAGGAAAATTTTAACAGCTTATTTAAATTAACATATGTTTACTCAGGAAACTGTATCCTTTTCTGATTGCAGGTAGGGGTGAGCTAATTTTGCCTAGCAATGAATAAGCTTAAAGGCAAAGAAAGTAAAAATGTGGATAAAGCATTTTGAGTATCATAATATTTCTGCCTCGTAACACACGCCCAGAGTTCTGCCAGGTAATGCCACCTCTGTGTGACATGTGACAGTATTTTACACACCATACTAATGTTAAAAAATCCTGTCTTCTGTAAGCAAAGCAGCTTTCACTACAACAGTGAATTTTTTAGCAAACAGACTCCTAAATGTTATTCTACTACTACCTCTTAGATGACAGCAGCAATGGGAAAGAATCTGATGAAAAATGAACTTCCTCTCACTTCCCTTCAACAAATTCTTAATTATGCTCAACTGAGACAGATGTGATAAACCCAGGTATGCTAAACATGGATTTATTACTGTGGTGGTTTGACCTTGGCTGACTGCCAGACCCCCACCCAGTCACTCTCTCACTCAACCTCATTAACGGCCCACAGGAAAAAACAGGATGAAAAAGCTTGTGGATTGAGATAAAGACCAATTGCTGTAATGGGCAAAAATGACTAGACTTGGGAGAAAACTAAATGTACTTTAGTGCCAAGTAAAAATAGAGTAAAATTGTGAGAAGCAAAGACAAAACAAAAGCACCTTTCCCTTACCCCTTGCCTTCTTCCCATGGTCAACTTCAGCCCTTCACTCATGACTCCTCTACTTCGTCCTCCCCAAATGGTTCAGAGAATGGGGAATGGGGGGCTGTTGTCAACCCATAACAGCCCCTCTCTGCTACTCCTTCCTCCTCACACATTTCCCCCTTCATCATGAACTCTCCAGAGGGTGCAGCGAAATCCGCAGCCTTTCACAGAATCGCCTACTACATTCAAGTTTGAACTTTACATACTGATACTTATTCGCAATGCAAACACTTGATAAACTGAGTAATGCAGTTAAGAGGGTAAAGCAATCCAAGCTGCCTAGTGAGACTCAGCTCTTTGCAGAAGGTGGATTGTCATAGCCAGCACAGGTTGTGCACGTCAGCAACGTGGCTGCCGGCAGCTGCACGCACTGCACTGCCATTGACGCACACTGCCTGGTCTGCCGTCAACACTGATGTGTGCAAAGCTGGGCACGCTGCTCCCACACTGGGATTCAGGGTCTAAACCAGCACATAAGCCTGGAATTTCTGAGTCCTGGTTTCCTCCCTACATCTCTCTTTAGTGGCTTCTAAAATGAGCAATTTCCTACTTAGTCTTTCTCTGAGGACTGAGGTGCAGTATTTGGATGAGGCAGCTGCACTGAACTGACTCATGCTCAGTTTATACTTAATTTTCAGGTATTAGACTGACGCTCTTAAACATGGTAGAATTGCTATGCTGTGCCCCTCTGGGTTTCAGATTGATGCTTTAACAGGTTTGCTCAGCATTTGTCTGTTTAAGGTTTCTTTTCTCTATTCCCCATATTTTTCATCATCACAAGTTCTTTTACTTGCATCTTTTTCTTGGAGTTTTGCTTACTATTACTTACTCAATGGAGATTCATGCAGCTCTTCCAAAAAAATCTCCTTGCCACAGTAACTAATAAGGTTTTTTATACTTCTCTTCTTGTAAAGTGCCTTTACTGTCTGTTTCTTTTTAACCAGAATGACTAATGTCACATTACTACATAACATGGAGATAGCAGACACTCTGGCTGATGAAATTTCCACCGGCAAACAGAACCGGTGGAACTGTAGTACAGAATTTATATCAGGGTGAGGTTTTTTAATTAAACAGTGTGTGATATGTGTGTGTGTGTGTGTGTGCGTGTATACTACATAAGTTAATTCGGTTTCAGCACAGAAGGGAGTACAGGGCTCTGAGCTACAACTGCAAGTTCAGGTTAGCTGTTGGCTACGTGTTAAGGTAGGCAAGCTTCATTTGTGAATGGGAAGTATATCTGAGCAAGCTCCTATGGTATGAATGCTCATAAACCAATTCATTTAAACAATCCTGAGCTGGACACTCTGCTAGGGTAAAGCAGCACAGATGTTTTTTTAATCAATAATCATCTCCTAAGAGTGTCCTAAAATCAAGATAAGGATCATTCTTTTGGGTTCTCCCCACACTTTCTCACACATGAGAAATGATGTATTCTCATATAACTTGCCACTGCAACTTAAAATTCTCCCTTTAGACACAGTTTGTGTTCTTTATTAGCAATGGTGTGAAAGTAAAGGCAGAATACAGAAGTCTCAAAATGATTATAAAACATTTTAATGAGAAAACCTAAACTTGTTGAGCTACAGAGCACAAATATAGAAAAGTTACAGAGAAGTTGTATGTTAAATATGGAAATGTTGTTCTGGGTTTGAGTACCATTGTATATATCTCGATATCATGTTGCAGGGACTGACTCAAACAGTCTAAAAAGCTTGTTCAGATTAACCCAAATTGCTCTTTTGCCTTCTCCCTCTTCTCTGTCTCTTTCCATACATTATATTTATCACTGTGGCCTGAATAGCTTGCTCTATTTTGATATTCCTCCCTGAAATATGTTTCTGGCATCTTGTCCCTAAGAATCTCTTCAAATGAGCTTCCCCACACCTTATAAATGCCCATGTGATCTCCCACAGGGGATGGATGACTAAAATGAAAGAGACGGAAGATGGGAGTTTGCATTCCACTCGACACAAAGAACAGAAAATGGAGTTGTGATGACAAGGCTGGTGGTTCTTGTCCTCATCTCGCTACAGACACTCTCTCTTCTGTTTCCTCTATGGCTATGGATGGCTGAAAGGGTCAAGTGACAAACACGCTGAACCAGATCAGCCCTCATTCTGTGTCCAGTTGGCCCAGTGAAGTACAGGAATCAAGGGAAAGGGCCAAGAGCAAGTGCTACCTCTCAGCACAAAATCTATGCTATCCTTTCCCAGACCTCAGATACTCCAAATAGCATGCACCCTGGAGAGAATTAAGATCATTGATGGGAAACTGTAAACGTCTTCAGACATATATAATTGACTTTAAAATATTAATTACTTTCAAAAATAAAGTGTTGGAAATATCCATCTTAAAACTTATATTAACCCCCCAAATTTGTAAGTAAGAGCTTAAAAAGAAAAAAAAGGAGTGCTCTACATTCATCCTCAAGGTACTGCAGAACTGAAAGAAGCCGGGCAGAATTCTTTACAGGAAATGACACTTCCTATTTTCCCCCCGGAGATTCAAAACAGTAAGTCGTCGTTCCACAGGCAGATCCTGACAGCACAGATGACTCCTTAGTGTCAGCCGGCGGTGCTAAGAACATTAGAACAATTGTATCGGGTCAGAACAGACATCCATCTAGCCCAGCATCCTGTCTGGCGGTGCCTTAGCGGATGCCTAGGAAAGTGTATGAGAACAGAACAAGCATATAATGATGCTTCAAACATCTGGTGATTTGTTGCTCGGAGATTTTTATCATTGAAGAAAGTGTCTTGGAAGTAAATAAGTAAATGTTAGTAGAGTTTTACCCTCTTTTTTTTTTTTTTAATTCTTTGTTTTCTTTTGAATAAACTTTCAGATTCCACAACCTGTTTTCAAGTATTTCCACAACCCAGTGACATATTGTGCCATAAACATGTCCTTCTATATCTTTTAAATCCATCAACACTGTATTTATTTGAAAGTTTCTAGGTCATTCACTACTTGAAGTCTGGTTTCATTTCAGTCATCTCCTTTTCAGGATGAAGAGTACAAGCACTTTTACTTGTTTCTTTTATAGAAGCTACTCCATACCTTTGATGACCTCTATAATCCTTTACCATTTCTACTTTATTATTTTTAGATGAAGAGGGGCATTTATTTCACTGACTTTTATCTTCCAAGACCAAGAAATATAAACTAGTGCACAAATGTATTAATTCTAGTGCAAACCTCGATCCTGACTTTCAGGCAAACCAACGTGCTCTCATGTTAAGGAGCAGCAACAGTGGGGTTGCTCCACAGGGGAAGGCAAGCCACAAGCCAAGGGTGACGGACAGGAAGGCAGACACATGTAGTCCCCTCACTTACAAGGGTGAGTTCCACACCAATCAAAACTAAAAAGCACGTGCAAAAGCCTTCTATCTCAACAAATTTTGTAATTACTGTTTGTCAGGGTTTTTTTTAAATGTTTGAAATGTTCTGTATGTTCTCCAAGTGAAGTGGAAAAAATTGGCTAAATGTCTTTCATGGTTTTCCTTGTTTATCTGTTTTGAATTATTTTTTCTTCTCTGTTGCTTCCCAAATCTAGATATACATCCACCCCAGGCTGTGATTCACACTACTCTGGTTTAAACATATACAGGAAAACATACCTGGAACAGCAGAATGTAAAAGGCCATGTAACATCTTCAAAATTGGCAAAACATGTTTGAATTAGATCTGAGGAAAGCATATAATATTTCTTAAAAATAAACAAGTGAAACAATGTGAATTATCTTTCAGATATTTCAATCATTATTCCCTAAAGTGAATGGTAAAATCCTGTTAACTACATTAAGAACTAGAATTTAACCCAGAAAAGCAAGACAGCAGTTCTGAAGCCCCTTATTAATTTCTGTATGTTGTTTGAGGTGACCAAGATATTGGATGTCTCTACATCTGTGAGGGTATATAAATACTCAGAGACTTTGTGAAATCAGTTTAGATCTTTCACCTTGATCTATCAGGTCATCTTAAAAAGGAAACTAGGCTTGCCTCAAAGTCACATCTACACAATAGTGCTGCTGTGGGTCAGATCCCATAATTACCTGTACTTCTTTATGGCTCTTCAACTGCGAGCCTGTGAGTTGCAGCTAATGTCACTTAGCACATTAGTCACCAAAACAAGAACTGTTTGAAAAGTTATCCTTGGATCATGAAAGAAACTTTTTCATGGAAAAGGCTACCAAGAGCAATTTTTCCGTCTGCGACACTTTTGAGGTAACAGTAGTTGGAATAAGTGAAAAAGGTTGCCAAGCGATCCTGGACCGAAGGAGTGTACAACAATTTGATTTAACAGCTACACATACATCTTCAGGAAATGACTCACCACTGGTAGCAGCAAAAATTCCAAGGAATGGCTAGTGCCAAGTTGCACGACTAGATATGTTTGGTTCTCTTTATATAACTTCTTCCTTCAAAAGAATTGAATACACTGAAATGAAAATAAACTGAAATATTGCGCCATCCCCATGGTACACAAGAAAAATCATTAAGTTGATTGAATATGACTTACTATCAATTTTCATAGAACATCTTTCACAGAATGATAAATCAAAATGTTTTTTAGCTGGTGTTACAAAGTCACCACTTCTATTTTTAATACAGATAGAAGATAAAAAATTTAAACAGTCAAGTTTTCCATTTTCTCTTACTCATCTATGAACAAACCTATTCTGGGAGTGACCTGGAGATAGCTTGCCTCAAAGATAATATTGAGTTTGTTGTTTCTCAATCTTGAGTGCCCATGTCTACAATATTTCTTGAAATGTAAGATTTTGAATTAAAACTATTTTTTTCTAAAATACACCTAAAACTGTATATTTTTAAAAAACAACAAGAAGATATTTTTTGTTTAACTGCTAGTATGTTTTTTTGAAAATTTTTATATACACATTCATCCTTCAAAACCTGTGGAATAGGAATTCCAGTTTAAAGGTTCACCCCTAGCTGAAAAAGCTGACATTCTCAGACAATCATGTGACTCGAGCATTAAGAAAAATACCAGATGTTACGAAGTCGGCAATAAACACATGAAAGCATTTAAAATCCTTCATCTCGGTGATGAAGCAAGGAAGCATCAATATACAAGTATGGGAAATTAATTACAATATTTGCATTTCTAAAGCTAATACCACATGGAGAAGAATACCCAAGGGGAAACAATTTATTTTCTTTGAATTTTCTCTTTTTTTTTCCAGTAAGAGGAAAACTGTGTCTGAAAACTACCTTGGTTACTCTGATTATAAGGTGAGATTGCTCATATGTTAGTAAAACTGTATCTGAAGTATAACACAATATTTACAGACCAGATGCTACCTGGACATTAATCTAAATGAAATTTGTGTTTTATTGTGAAATACACACTGTTAACTGGGAAAAAAAAGAAACACACAACAAAATAAAATATTAATATGTATTTGTTTTGAAGGCATAAATATGCATATGCTGTATTAAAGAAGCTTATGACTGCCAGTGTGTTTACCACTTTCGCTAGTCCATGATGCATTCACTGTGTCAACAGTGTGTATTTGCTCAGGAAACATTAGTTCCTGTCAGCATCTGAGTATTTTACTGGCATCAAAAGTGATGTAGTAAACAGACATGTCTTGGAAAGCTCTGGTCTGCCTAAATGCCAGTCTCTCCTCTTTTCTAGCCAGTATTCTAACATTCAAACCAACTGCAACTGAAGCTCTCATTCCTGCTCAGTAAAAGCTCAGCTTATTCTCTCTTCTGCTTTTTATTTCTATTTCTGTCATTGCAAGGCCCCGTTTTAGAAGTGGTTGCATTGTGATTTTTACAGTGAAGGAGAAGATGAAAGGTGCTTCTGCACAATTCCCCCTCCTTCCCATCATATCCCTCACAGTTCACTGCTCCTTTGGCTTTAGAAGAACTGCATACTACTTTTGCTAAATTAAACTCTCCGTAGCCTTTAATTAAACTTTCAGTGCTTTGTTAATAGCCAGTCCTATTTGGGTGTAACTTAATGATAATAGCTACCCTGTAAAAATATGCTGCTTTCAAGGATGAAATGTCACCATCTAATCTTTTCTCCTTCATTTATTTTTGTCTTTCCTTTACTGGAATGTTTCTTATCAGTTTGCCTTGTCAGAAGAAATAAACTCTTTCTAAAAACTAATTCTCTTCTTCTGAATACTAATGACCTGGCCCTGGAAAGAGGCTCTATGCAGAGCCACATCTGTGCTGTGGTTCTCTTAGAGCTGAATAAGAAAAAAATACAATTCAAATCTGATGTATTTTTTACTTGTAAAAGAGCAGAAGTGATAAATATAGCCTCAGTTAGACATGAAAGAAGGCCTTGTGAGAGTCTTGAATTCAACATCTGATAAATTTAGTTATTATTTCTGAAGCTGTTTTATCTCAGTCCACTTAAATTGAAGGAGATTGGATACAATTACTTTTGCTATATTGAGATTCTTCCCTTAAAAAACCCCTACAAAATAATGTGGCAAATTTAAAAACTCTTTCCCTCTAGTTTTCATGCAAATAGTTGTGGTTGTGCTAATTTTGAATGTGAACAGCCTACCACGAAACTTGAATTCCTTGGCTTCTGGACAATACAAGTATCTGTATCTGAAATTCTGGTAATTCCATTGTTTAGCACATCTATTGATAACATACAGGTAATTGTCAAACAGCTGTGTTAGATCACAAACGCTAACAAATACTAACTGGACTAAAAAAATGCATTCTCTTCATTAAAATATAAATATAAATTTTAAACCCCTGCAATTTAGTAAAAATGCCCCTTATTTCTACTCCATTTTGCAGAAGAGTTATGAAATTGAAGCAAGTAGCACTTATATTCTGTTTAATAAATTTTATATTGTGTGTTATGACTCTTTGTTTTATCAATTATGGAAATGTAACTTCATCTGGAATGGATGGTAATAAACAATTGCTCACAGTGATGAGAAAAACAAAGTGTTTTTTAGCATTCTTTGTGACCTACAGAAAAGAAGAAATTGATAAACAACATTTTAATGAAACCCATGCCCGGGGCCTTAGTAAAAGCAACTTAATGTTCATCCAGCATATACAGAAAATTGGATTCTGCACTAATGTACCTAAATATAAACCAAACATAAATCTAAACATAGACCAAAGGGCTCAGTGTTTAATCATCATTTTTTTAACAATTTTTGGCATTAGTAATGCAGAAATGTTGTCCCTTGTCTTCCAGTTGTCCTCCAAAATACACACGCATACTGAGCAGTCCATATCCTTATAAACAGTTGAGTTTGTGCTTCAGAAAAAGAAAGAAACTTCGCGTAGCAGATGTGATTAGAGCTGAGATTTTCTGATGAAATATTCTACTGATGCAACAAGCTGTTTGTACCAAATAAGCTTCATCCTGGTAAATTTTTGAAGTCCTGGTTTTCCATCAGAAAGCTCAGAGCAAAATACTGCCTTTGAGCTTGATTTCATCCTAACTAGAATGGTTTCTGTGCTGCCTTGAAAGTCTTGTACTTCTACTTTCTGGTCACTTCTTGGGGTCAGGCTACAACTCCCATGTAGGACTATGAAAATTGACAGACCATCACAGAACTAGAGGAATTCTTGGTGCATAGTGAGCACTGCTGTCTGGCCACAATGTCTGACACATTGAGAATCTCTATTTTCACCTTCCTCTTCAAGAGTAACATTCCACTAGGGAAGATAGAGATGAACATTAAAATTAAATTAACATTAAAATAGCTTGAAATTAAGCACTTCAGGTCATTTCACCAAGCCAAGGGGAAGTAGTTAAATTCAAAGGATTTCAGTTCAAAGCTTTGAACTGAAATTGCTGACATCTCTTGCTGTAAACTTTTCAGAAGTTCTTTAAATTCCTCCCCAGAAATTTGTCATATTTGTAGAAGAAGAATCCAATCTTAAAGTTTGTCCTCAAAACTTTTTTGCTTCCTGGAGCACCTCACTGTAGAGAGCAGCACATGTCATCCTTTCAAGAATACAGAAATAACTGAGCAGTGTATGTGAAGGTAAAGCTGACCATCTCCTGGGAATAACACCCTCATTCAGTCCACCTCTGTAGCATCAGATCTTGGAGGAGAAAGAGTGAGAAAAATCTTGCCAGATTTTGGGAAAGCAGATATAAACACCTGTGAGGGTTTTTAACCCTTTTAATCCTTAACTGCAAAAGGTGAGGACAATAGAAAATTATTTGCACAGAATTCAGGAAACTGGGAAAATGCAATCAGTGCCTGCATAAACAGAACTCTTCCAATAGGATCAAAGTAATTTCATGCTTGAGGAACTTGGTTAGACTTTCCAAATGAAAAAAAAATTCTGCCCATAAAAAGGATACAAATCCATAAGATATTTGGGTTTTGTTGGGGTTTTTTTGCTACTTTCAGGCAAATCTTACAATTTCTGGAGAATTGGTTGAGGATTTTTGTTTGGTTGGTTTTTAACTTTTGTTTTTACATTTTACACCTGATCTGTAGGGCTGAGCCATCCCATCTGGAGATAACACCTACAGATAAATCATGTTTAAACTGGCATAACAGAAAACATAATGAAAAATTATGTAATGTAGCCACTTATTCTGCTGGAAAATCAGATTTAGATAGGCACTTCTGAAATCAATGGAGTAATAGATTGATCTAAGATCAGAATACAGCAGCCCAGTTGAGACCTGAAAGACAATATGAGACCGTACCTCATATGCTACTTTAACACTTTGTAACCCAAATGCCTAATTATAGCACAGTAATATGTAATCAGCAACAATGGCTCTATTTTAGTATTTGAAGTTCTGGGAAATACTTTTCTGTAAGAACATTTCTAACTAATATGAGAGCTAAATCAGAAATCAAGACTGTATTATTATAATAAGTGTCCACTTGCAACAGTACTGACTACAATCTCACTTTGTTCAAATATCAGTGTCTGTTTTGAATTGCAAGTCTGAAAATTTGCCTGATCATTAAAATTGTCTCCACTATATAAATAGAAGAAAATCTTTCCCTGTGGGCCCACAATCCAAACCCCTCCCCCGCCCCCTGATTTAATAAGGGCATTACTGTTGGGAGATGAGGGGAAGGATAAAAGAGAGGGTTTATTTCAGTTATTTGCGCTATCTTTGCAAAACACACATGTAAGGTAAACTCCAACAGTCTCTATCCAAAAGACAAATAAAAGCAAACAAAACCCCATTGTTACTGTAAAGCTAGCATATCCATGGATCCACCAGCACAATTACAGGTCATATCCCAGGGCTCTAGGACAATTTTCTTAAAGTTGTTGCAACACTGCATAGGGGCTTTGGTGAGGGAAAGCTTCTGACTGGATAGCCCTGGCAACACTGGAGGGACCCTGGAGTGAACAGAGCTCTTTCTATGCCGGAGATCTAATTTAGGGCTAAAGGCATACAGCATCAGTATCATTCAATACTATTTGCCGCCTCATTCCAGGTCAATTAAATGTCAGTGTTCAAAATTCAGAGGCTGGATTTTAAACTTGCGAACTGCTCAATTTAGGTAGACTCTTGATTGAGCTAAGTGGGTGCAAAGAACTGTCTGTCAAGCTTTTTGCTCTGGTTTGGAACCCTCAAGGATGGGAAAAAATATGAAGAAGATAATTGTGTAACATATCAAACAATGATCCTGGTTTATCCAGAAACAAAAACTGACACATAATAGGGAAATTTGTGTCCTGGTTCAAAATGAAAAATCACCACTCTATTTCTAAAGCAAAATAAAAGTTCACATTCAGATATGTTTTATAAATATTCAGGAAAAGGGCCAAAGATTTTGATCTGGCACATTGTGCATTTGTCTCTGTGCAGCTACAGAAGCAACCTCCTATGGCTGTAGAGAGGCACTGGTGCCAGCAAGATTTCCAATCTTTTTGCTTTTTGCAGCAAAGGAACTGGCAGCAATGCTCTGTTCCTGCTATGATGCCCAAGTGACAGACATGGCCTGCAGTACATCTTAACTCATATGCTTGGTTGCAGAATTGCCTTGTAGCTGCTGCTTTTTAAAAAAGTGATGTTTTTCTTGTGATTCCCAGCTGTGAAGGGGTAGCATGAAGCAAAAGCAATCTCTGTGGGAGTGGTTGCAACTTTACATGAGATGCAAAATTAACACTTCTTCTCACCACCTCCAAGTTCTCCAGAAGCCAAACAAATGCAGCACCCAGTCCTTCCAGCAGATCTTTCCAGGTCTCAGAGCATTCAGTTACTCCAAGTTATCTTCATCCTACAGCTACCAAGCAAGCCTAGCAAAGATTCCCTCCCACAGACATATACATCCCACACCTGTAGCAAGTCATGATACCAACCACCTACTGATCTACTCCCCATATGCCTACTTGGTTTTCCAAGGAAGACAGCTACCAGCTTTCCTGTTCCACACGTAGGGGTGTGCTCTGAATCCTACCCTAACACTGCACTTGCAGGTTGAGTTAATTAAAGGCTAACAGTTGGCATATCTCAATCTGCAACGTGCCTCAATAAATTTGAGAAAGTATCCCATGTAGAGCCACATAAAACTTGGTAGCTCCGTTAACAGCAGAAAACAGATGGCAACAGTGCATTCCAAAGGATCTTACAGAAAAGCTCATGACACGGGAACAGGATTTCAGTTGCTACAACTGCTGTAGGCTAAGATTTCAGATAAATTGTTGAAAAGCATCCTCAAGTCCTCAGGTATAAAAAACCAGCCCTTGCCAGATCAGATATCTGAAGTTCTGCTCACAGCGTTTCCTGGGGCTATTGGGGAGCAATTCTCTCTGCTTTCCTTGGCCAGGTTGCTCTGCTGAGAGAACATTACGTTGTTGCTTTTCCTTGCCCTTTGGCTTTTCTTCAGCTTCCATTAGCAGGTTGGATAGAAAGAAACTGAATACTTGGTCACATTGTCTCTGCTTCTGGCTCTGATGTTTAGAGACACTTGGTGACCTTAAAAACTATGGGGTGGGCTTAGAAAATGCTCTTTTCAAGTGTTATTTGGGTTTGACTAGACCTCAAATGGGCTACCTCTTAGTGCTGTTGTTGCTGCTGCTGAACTTACCCCTCTAATCAGGACTGCAAATGAATTGGTGCAAGAAAGGAGAAAGGGAACAAGCTATTAACTGAGCAGGGACATGGATTATTCATGGCTTTGAAGATTTTGGAGCTGGCTCAAAGTGCTGTCAATTGCCAGCGGTAAATAGCCAAAAAGTGAAAAATGAGCTTTTTTAGACTGTGTCAGCAGTATCAATCACAGCAGTATCCAAAAATCTTGAAATAGATAGAGCATATTTCTGGCTGATAATGTTCAAGCAGAATATATTTAAAATGAACATAAAAATGAGGACATATCACCTTAAGTTTATTTGCCAACTCACATTTGTTTCAGAGACTATACAAAAATTGAGTGGTTTTTTGAGCATGTATCTGGGTTTTCTCAATTATTTTTTTCCACATTTACAAATGCTTAGGTTTAGTTTACTGTGATGCTTTTCTTTTTTGAATACTTATGTTTAATTTTCAGGAAGAACAAAGATTTGTTATGATATGCAACATAGATCTGTTTTGCTGCAGGGTGCTATGGAGAGGCATGTCTTGGGGGTAGTAACTGGTGTTAACTTTGCTACAGAGCAATGCCAGATGCCCACTTTTTGCATTCATCATTTCATTTCAAAAACCAAACCAACCAGCCAAACAAAAAAAGTAAGTACTGGAAAATCTCAGGGTCTGTCATGCTCTTTAAAAATGGCTTTTAAATTGTTTGTTTCTGGAAAACAGACAAAGAGCTCTTATAAACTAAAGTGGAGGTCCACATAAGAGACATAAGTTAGACAGAAAAATCATGAGGGGTGTGACTATTTGGGCAGTGAGTTTTTTTCAAAGGTTATAAAACCTATACCTTTTAACTTCAATGCAAAACTGGCATGTTGATGACAGTCTAGACTGGGATTTCTCAGGCTTACTGATGTGTAAAAGGAACCAATAACAGTGATAATCACAAACATTTAAGGAAATGTTATTCTTCAATTCTTTGTCCAGGTCTTGGAGGAGGATGGAGACAGGCAGACAGAATGGAGACTATGTAAATACATAGTACATGCTAAAAATATCCTGTAATAACAAGACTTTGAATATTCCTTCAATATGTTTTGGAGAGATTTTCACAAATTTCAAGTTGAACTCATTGAATTTCTTAAAGTTTAGTCACTCATAACCAGCAATATCACTATGATTATTTTCATGCCTTTCAATTTTGGCCATTGTATTTTAGATGAAAACATAATTCAAATATCGAATACATTTTTTAATGCAAGTCTTATAACTATTAACCGAACTTCAAAATAGTTTAATTAAATTTCCTTCAATGCTTATTTTCTCTCTATCTTTCCAATAATCTCCGATTATTTTTTCTTTTAATTCTATATTATTCAGTTAGTAATTTCTTTTTACTTCTTAGTTTGAGAATTATTTATGCAAACTCCTACATCAGTAATGGAAGACCTGATCCTCCAAAACTGTTTTCACGTCTGTTATTTACACAGCAAGTGAACCTCTTTCTCCTTGCTGTATGCAATATAATATACTAATAAACTTCTTACCATGGCCTTTGGTACAAACACGTACCAACATACAGTATAAAAATCTGTAATTAGAGTGCTGTCTCTTTTTACTTGCAGCTATATTAATAAGCATAATATTAAATTATTTTACTGAAAAATTAGGTTCTTACAAGTCCTACGCTAATAAGGATTTTGAAACCTGCATAGGAATTCATATCTAAATGATTGTAAGTAATTAGCTTCATATTCTAATTACAGTTTAGCATTAAAATCCAGTGAGCTTCAGCGGGAACCTTAGACTGAGGACTGAAGTTGCTCGCAGTGCTTGACAGATTAGTCAGCCATTAATTGTGCATAGACTGAGCCTATGAAACTAGGTTTTCATCCAAGGTCAAAGTTTGGTCCTTTTTACAATTCGGGAGTTTGATTGTACAGATTAAGGTATTAGTGACAATGCTGAGAATAGTTCTTCATTTATGGCAGCTTGAGAATTAATTTACTGCCCATTTTCATCTGAAACACCCCTCATGAACCCAGAGGGACCCAGCTGATGCAGCAGCGTTGTTGCACACCTGCAGCCCTCTGCAGAGGTGAGGCGACAGACAGGTCATGGGGGACAGGTGACAGACAGCAGTGCGCTCAACAGCAACCTGCTCCATTACCACAGCCCCTGGAGCAGCCCCCAGCCTGGGATTCCACTCAGCTCCCTCCTGCACCCAGCTGTGACACTAGGGTGGCTGACAAAGAGGCTGGTCCTTTAGCCCAGCTGAGGTCTTGGGCTTTCTTCCAAACCATTATGTTCCCTTGTAAGCTCCCTTGGTCCTTAGCTCCAGTGAATTCTTGCTCTTCCTTCTGCCCTTGCCCTCCACTCTGTGGAGCTTTGGGATGCTCCCATTCCTCTCCTGATTGGTCTTCCCAGCCTCCTCTATGCCGAGTGTACATTTGCTTCAGTAGGTACTTTTCTTTCCTCACTTCCCCTTAATCTCTTCCCTTCATGCCTGGGGGGCAAACACACAGAGCTAACGGGGCATGGAGCTGAGGCTGTAGCTGAGCTAGGAAGTGTCACAGGCTCCCTGGAAACACAAATTGATCTACAAATGGTCGTGAAGAGTCCTGAAGCTCTGGCTGTGCTAAATTTACCAGGTTATTTATCATGTCCAGGCACACATTTAACACAGGAACCTTGTCAAATTAAAGAGAAAGGGTTTTGTGCTCACTTGATAATGGCTAATATATATAATGTGCATTTGATATAACTAACATGTCTAACAATGATAATATTTCTACAGCCTGTTTGTTAAAATTATTTTAAAAGACTTTTGCAATCAGTAGTTATGGCTTAGAAATCTCTTGTGACTAACACCTTCAATTCATGGCTGAGGAGATTTAAAGCACTTAGAAGAAAATAGTATTTTTTTTCTCCTAGTATTAAAATTGAGTGAAAAGAGTATCTTCTTTTAAATGAATTGCACAAGGACATGTGTACCATGAGTGGACAAACACTGTGGAAACTAAGGCTAATATTGTGTGTCTGAGATTGCCCATTTTAGACATAACCTAATATTTGGACGATAAGCATAAAGAAGTCTAATAAAATGCTAGATAGTTGTACACATATCGTTAGATACATAAGCAAAAAATTAACTATATCCTTTTTTATTAGACTATGTCATTGCAGTTTGGCGTGTGGCATAGAACCAAATAATTAAAAAGAGTTGAACTGCATGAGCCACATTGTCCCAAGATAAAAATCAAAGCTCTGTCTCTTCCAAAGCAAATTACTGCAGAAAAGCATTACAGGGACTATCTCAGTCAGAGCAGTAACGTACAGTGACATTCTTCACTGCTACAGAAAATCAGTACAATTTCATTACCCTGCCTTCCTGCAGGGCAGCTTGATGCACTTACATTAAATTCTCCATCTCTTACCTGTTTCTTAAAATGCTTGCTCTTTATGTCTTCAGGGTTCTACTCTAATTTTAGCAACAAAGAACCCTCTAGCTTTATAAAACAACTTGGTTTAGAATTGGCTTAGTGTCTTTTTTCCAGTATTTAAAAAACAAGACAACACTGAAAGAAAATGTGTTTTAGTTTAGCAACTTATGCAATGTCATGCAAATCCTATAATCCTTGTGCTTACCTATTATTTTTTTCCTGAGTTTGCTGCTATCTTAAATAAGAACCCTGGTTAGTTCTGCTGCTGGTTTTATTGTTTTGTTAAGGCCATAATGTGATGAACATTTCGTGAAGGACGGTAACGAAAACACACCACTAGCCCTGAATTGCAGCAACATAAACTGAGATAGGAAGCAAAAATAAGAAGCAATGTGAAAGGCTGGAGGAAGGACAGTGCCCCATAAAATGGCTCTACAGATAAGAGAAACCATCTTAAACTAATCTTCTAAATCATTAGCATTGCAGTAGTTCATACCACACAGGACTAATGATTATTCTTCACAGTGAGTGAAGGTAGACTAAAAGAAAAAACACAAGTATACACCCATATAATTTAGTAACCCACTTTTATAACCTCTTCAGCTTGGCTTTGATCTCAAAGTATTTTAGCCAGATCTCAGTCTGTTTTAAAATAATGGTATAATTTTCTAACTTCTGTTTCTGTGTCATATTTATTGCTTACATCAATGCGAGGGACTAGCCTCCTCTGTAGAAAAAGTATTTAATAGGACACAGCAGTGCAAAGTTCCATATGCTGTTCTGCATTATGATTCAGTACTTAACTGGAAAGGCCACTCCTCAAAGTAAAATGTAGTTCAATTCTCTGGGCTGTTTCCCCGCTCTGGGATGCTGACAGCTTCACCAGTTACCAGAACTTAAAGCACATATTTTCGTAAGACAGCTCAAATTCCTTTATCTTGCACAAAATATAACAGTAGCAGTGATACCCATCCAGACTGTGATCAAGTGAGTTTCCTGACTATATTTTAGACATTACAGAACTCGTGGTGTTTTGAAGGGGAAAGACGGGGAGTGTAGCTGTATTGTTTTATATGTGCACTCATATCTTGGGGCTTAATTTGAGGCTTCTTTTCAGCTAAATAATAAACAGCTGTCAAGTTCAGCAAGTCTGCTTCTTCATGGAGGAGAAACTACCAATGCGAAGTCTAATTACTTTCTAAGCATAACTTGTTCTGTTTACACACATAAGCCCACTCTTAAATATTTTTTCCATCAGTACCCTATATCCCTCAGGAAAGCTGTATCCCATGTATTTCAGAGTAGTAGTATACATGGAGATGTAATTATCTAAAGCTAAAGAACCAATAATGAAAGTTGCATGAAAGTTGCCTGTCATGTGTGCAGATTGAGGCTTGTGGCCAGAATTTGCTGTGTGTAGATTTTGCCTGAGACGAAGGGAATCAAAAGTCTCTTTATAAGTGTTGTCTTCCAATCCAGACAGAACAACCACTACTGTGGTGGCCGCAGCAGACAGAAGGATCCTTATTAAATCTGTCCTGCATGCAAAAGCCTCATTCCTGTTTATGTCAGACTGGCTGCAGGTGCTGTGAAGGAGCATGGCAAGTTCCTGCTCAACAGCTGGGACAGCTTAGAGATATAACTCTGCCTCGTTGTTATCGCTGCATGCAAGCCAGCATCTGTCTTTACCTGCTCAGAACCAGTGCACGCTGCCATAATAATACAACTGAAGTACAAGTGTACAGGACAGACAACCTTTAATATCACTGAATATTGAAGAGAACCTGCTGTGATACCTCTAGGTCTCCTTCATAGGAATACTGCAGTGGTGAACACCTGCATGAACACAGTCATGTTTCTCCCTCTGGTCTCGTAACAGCTCATGCTGTTATGAGGTCCACATGAAATCAAATACATTCAGAAGCTGGAATATACACACCTAGACTTTTCCTGTTGTTCCCTAAAGGTATTCACTTGGATTACACTGTTGTTTTTCTTCTTCCCTGCTCTGTCTCTTTTAAATTCCATGTGTTCCAGGAACTTGTGAACATTGTGTTACTTCAGGTTATACTTCTGGTAAAAGTCACATACCCTTAACTCAAATAGTTTATTTTGTTACTCTTGTATAATATGATTTACTTTGCCCTTGTGTTAGAGCTGAGATGAAAGCAGACACTACAATAGCCACAAGCATTTTGATAAAGGGAATCCTCTCGTTACAGCCAGAGGAGGGGTGCTTTCTGCTCTGCCCTTGGTATGTGGCACCAGTCTTCCTTACATAATCAAAGCAGGAAGAAATGAGCTAAAATGCTGGGAAATAATGAAATGCATGACCTAGAAAAAAAGAACAGTGAAACTAAAACAAACTAAGCCTTCTGTGCTTTAACCACAGTTAAAGAAACCTGGAACAGTGAGATTTTTAAGCTAGAAAAGCCTCAAGAAAGAGCTTAATTTCCATATGTCTGATGTGTCAGGTTTGATTTGTCACTGTTATATGTACTATCCTGAAAGCTCTAGCCAAGGAGGGTAACCTCCGCTTGTCCATGTGAATATCAGGTCCAGGAGAATCCAAATAAAGTCAATGTTCCTCATGCTGTTCAAAAATTAGTCCTTAGCTGAAAAGAAAGAGGAGAGAGAATTGGTGTACCATGTAGCTTTGCATCAAAAGTAAGTGTTACATGCACTATGTACATTATTCACAATGCTGGTAATGAGTCTATAAAGAGGCTTGTTCATGGAAAAATGAAATACAATTAGCTACAGATGACCACCAGTTACACGGAGCAGCTTTTTATATCTTAAAGAGTAAAACATCCTCTCTTTTCAGAAGTTATTTTTATAAACAACGTATAGATAACTAAAACAGTTAATTCGTGTGCATTTGGGATTGATAAATTTTCAGGTATAATTCATCTGATTAAGTGTATAACTTAATAGTTTCAGGCTGTGATCCATCTAAAATACGCCAAGCAACACAAGATTCTTGGTACTCTGACTATTTAAACACTGTGTGCCAAGCTAATGGCTTCTTTTATTTACTACCCTCTTGGCTTGTGATGGAGGAAAAAAGCAGCATGTCAGACATGCTGTCCTCAGCAGAACTCTTTTTTAGTGTAGAAAGTTGTGACTCTACTGTCCTGTGAGTCCTTTTGTCACAGGGGTTTTAGTTAATTCAGCATCTTTTCCTGATAACAAGTGTTGGGTTTTTTTAGACCATTACAAACGCCAGTTACAGAAGCATAAAAGGGGTGTGTTGAATTTACTTTGGATATGGTGACCTCTCTATGCCTTGTAGGAGATCAGTGAGCTTAATCACTCTCTCAATAAGCCCACAAGCCTTTAAAGCCTACAAAGGCATAAACAGGAGAAGATATCTGTCCCAGCGGAGATAAATTGCAGCTACACACAGGAATCTTCTGGGGTATTTGGAGGATGACTCTCAGAAGAATTACAGCTTGTATAAGCATAATGTGAATGCACGGTGTGGCATAGAACCTCTTATTTTCTCTTTAAACATTTGTTTCATGGTAACAATGAGAAATATTTCCTTTTATTCCTCCCTCTTTCATGGATTCAGTGCTTGGGAGTGCTTCTTTTGTATATGCAGTATTTTAAAAACAGTTATCTAACCTCATAAACCAGATTTATTTTAAGAAGAATAACCATTTTGATTATAAAAAGATGTGGCTTCCCCCCCCCTTTCAATAAGAAAGAAAAATTTCAGAGCATAACTAAAATTATGTCAGTATAGAGTTATCTCTTTGATACCAGAAAGAAAAAAAATTTGGCATGTTCACACTCTCTTTCAATGTTTTTTCATAAGGCACGAAATCTGATCTGCTTCAAGCCTTTTAAGAGCTCAGTGGAAGGTCATGATATCTAGTTTTGAAAAGATGAGAGTCAAAACTTTGCTTATGGCTCTTAACAGAACACTGAAGACTCTTCTTGTACATGTGGTATATTTCTTTACTTACAGTGCTTTGGGGATCTGATTGGAGCAGCACAGTGCAGGGATACAGTAATTTCATGAGGTATCTTTGTTGACTCCAAAACACAGCTTTAGACATGCTTTCAATTAAAGTAGTTATTATGGTATAATTGTGCCAAAATTGTTATACTGATTTTATATGATCATTATATACACAATTGTATACTCAACATATACAGTATCTGTTTTTTAATTCTTATGGTTTATACAATCTGCAGCCATCTTGCATTTACAAGATGTTAGTGAGTAGTAAAGCTCTCATTCATGGCAGGTCAGACTGAAATGAAACTCAAATTTCTGGGAAAAAAAAAAAAAGAAAAAAAGAACAAATAGATGGACAGTAGACATACAAAGCAATGGGAATGGAAATATTAACATCACTCTTAAAATAAATCTTCATCTTTTTCTTCCTTAGGCTCATATCCCAACCCGATAAGGTCTGATTTTGGTCGGAGTGAGCCAGACTTGCCTATTTCTTTTTGACATTCCCTTTTTATCTTCCATGGCCCACCTCAGCCTCCTATCATCCAGGAGCTTAAGTGTCTATGTATGTGCCTGGGGTTTTCTGCAGTCATTACAGAGTTAATTTGAAACTAGGAAATATTTAGAAAAATAATGTAAAGAAAAAGAGACAGCACCTTAAGAAAAAGAAGTGGATTTTTTTACATTTGTGAAGCTCATTCACTTAGAAAAATAGAGGATGGTCTGGTAAAGACAAGAATAAAAGTTAATACAGCTGAGGGTGTGTGTTATTTTAAATGAAGCTTAAAGAGCTTCACAGCTTATATGTTTTTTGTCCTTTTGCTCTATTTTTGAAACATTAAGAGTATAATTATAAAATTCAGCATAGCAACTTGATGATGCTTCCTGTTTTGATTGCCTCATTTTGCAAAGGGCCCAATACAATTTGATCTGTATACTTTCTTTTAGATATAAGTCAAGGGTCCTGCTTTTCTTATATTCTGGAGAAAGAGAACAGGAGCAATATCCATTTCCCGGCCATTAAACACCTTTCCAAATCTTTCCTGGGTAAGAAAGAAACCGTGTGCATGTGTAAGCGTACACCTGTGTGTATGGGGTGTGAGTGCAGGCACAGGGTCAGAGAATCGGTGGGAGGGCCCCACTGACCCTGGTGCTGTGTGTGGGGGGGTGTGTGTGTGAGAGAGATGGCTAGTGAAGGTCAACCCAGAGGAGCCAGTGAGCAAGAGGTGTGGAGGGTTGTCTAAGGGCAGCTCGGTGTGAGAGCTGCAGGAAAGCAACTGAAGGGAGCCTGGAATTCTTGCCTGGACCTGCAGATCACACCTTATCTAAGGTGAGGCCAAGATCGTTCTCTCCTCTTGTATTTCGTTAATTAACATTTTAAAAGGTCATAGAATGTTAGAAGACAGGATACTCTAGTGAACAAAGAGTTACTCAAAAGTCGTATTAGTTCAAATCAATGAAACCTACATAATGGAAAGCATTGAAGTACACTGTTATTGCAGAGAAACATTGCAGATAAACCCAGTTCCCACACAGAATGGATTTGCAGGAACTTGATTTTCTTTTTAATAACTTTTTCCCAACTCTAGGCATATCTAGGAGAGATACGGCAAAATTCTGGGGTTTTTGCTGCTACCTGACTTGTCTAACTCTGTTCTGTCACTTTGAATCCCACGCTCATCAGGAAATGACAGATTTTTTCGCAGGCAAACACAGGCCAAGAAAAACAACAACCACTAAAACAGGGGAAGAGGGAAGATTTATAAGATCGCTCCAGAAGTATTATTTAAAAGGCTCTTTTCCTCTCAAGAAACAAATTTGTTCAAGGATAGTATGAACCCATGAACAATGTCAAAAACTGAACAATTCTTCACAGGTATATGCCTGATATATCTCTGATTAGGATGGTCATTTAATACCTTCTTTGCACAACAGTGAAATAAAAAAATGCATCTAGCCCAATCATTCTTTGTATCTTTCCTCCCGTTGTAGAATCACTCATAAGGACGTCTGGTTATGCAACGCTGGATAAAACATGGTGGATTACTTAGGTCTTACATAAGAACTGGGGTGAAAAAGCTCTACTGATTTTCCTAGCAAAAAGGCAAGGACAAAAACTAGTTGATTCAGAAATTTTTGAAGGAAAAATACTTGTTTTAGTGCTACAAATATGCACTGCAGTGTTTAGTTCTACCTGATCTCTGTGTTAGACACAGTATATATCCACAACTGGTAATGAAAGAAACTGAACCTTCTCTTCCCTTTTATAATTTTCCCACAAAATTAAGCAGTATAGCAATAATAAAACAAATTGCTAATTTTGAGGGCAACTGAAAGTAAACAGAAGTAGAACTTATAAGGAGTAAAGACTACCTATTTTAGTACTTAAGACTATTAAAGAAATTACTAATGTCTCCTTCGCAAAGACAGCATGCCCTGTAGAATCCAGAGGGAAGAAGGAAAGATCCTTCACAGCTTTTCTTTCCCACCTACACCCGTGCTCCCATTTACCCTGTATGGGGTTTGGAACTCCTAAACGCTTTTTTTCAGCATGTGGTTTGAAGAAATGGAATCAACTAAATCCATTTTCCTCTCTTTTCCCATAGAAACTAAAAAATGCTCTTTGATTGCTTCTTGTCTAGCAACTTAATGCAGTATACTTGCCTATGTATCATGAAGTCTTCTATCAGATTTCTCTGGACAAAACACTGAGAATCTGAAACTATAAATGAACGTAGACATCCATCTGGAACTTTTGTAGGCTGGTCAATGGAGGATTATAGCTGAAATAAAAGCATCAGCCACATTTCAAAATCAGTCTTTATTTATGTGTCTTCCTTTGATCTTCTGTAAATAAAAAGGAGCAGTCCTGCGCTTTTCATTCTGGTAATGATTTCCTAGCCACTGCTTCTAAAAATGTAAAATTTCACAAATTTTAGTTTCTATTAGCTTGACATGGATCAAGTTCCTAAGCACAATTAGAATGCATCAGAGGATAACCTTAATTCAGAGAATAACTATAATTCAGTAGAAGTAAATGCAGGTTTAGAACCTTTAGACATTTTCAAACAAGAGGATTTTGACGGCTACAGATATTTTTCAAAAGCTGTGATCTCATGTTAAATTTCACAAGTTATATGATAATTTTGGAGTGCTGAATCATATACTTCACTAATATTATACAGAAATATATCACAAGCAAAGCTTCTTATTAAGTAGATACATACAGAATAAATACAGAGGAACTATAACAGAAACTCTTGATGATTTTTAAAAATGCATCTGCCAGTGCTATGTATCCAGTAAAAATGTACAGAACATCTGAGATAGAAATGCAAAAATCCCAAGACAATTGAATTCATCCCTCTGGAAGTACAGCATATGTTATACTACAATTCAGTCAACAAATTGGCATTTCTGAAAAGTTAGATAAAAGTATGATGCCTAACATGAAACAACAAGGTTTGATATAGCTTTAGGGCCTGCAAGTAAGATTTTAATCTGATTTTAAAGGTTTAGCTAGAACTAGCAAAGTTAAAGAGTGTGGCAAAGAGAATTTTCAACAGTACTAAATCTTTGTGTGCAATTAACATGTACTGCACAACTGACTCTTTCTTGATGGTAGGTTTGTGCAGAAAGGTTTTGGTAGTGTGGGTGCTGAGGGGTGGCTTAGTCTGGAAAAATGGAGGCTCAGGGGATACCTGACCACTCTCTACAGCTACCTGAAAGGAAGTTATAGCAAGGAGGGTCTTGATCTTTTTCACCAAGTAACAAGTAATAGGACAAGAGGAAATGTCCTTAAGTTGCACCAGGGGAGGTTTAGGTTGGATATTAGGAAAAAATTCTTCACCAAAATGGTTGATAAACATTGGAACAGGATGCCCAGGGAAGTGGTTGAGTCACCATCCCTGGAGGTATTTAAGACATGTAATCGTGGCACTTGGCAATGCTGGGTTAAAGGTTGGGCCTAATTATCTGCAGGGCGTTTTTCAATCTAAATGACTCTATGATTCTGCTAAAAGCTGCCAGAAGCTTCCCCCATGTCCGACAGAGACAATGACAGAAGACTCCAAGATGGACCCACTGGTGGCTGAGACTGAACCCATCGGTGACAGTGATAGCACCTCTGGGATCATGTATTTTATAAGGTGGGAAAAGAAAGCTGCGCAACTTCATCCAGAGAGAGGAGTGAGAATATGTGAGAGAAATAGCCTTGTTGACACCAAGATCAGTGAAGTAGGAGGGGGAGGAGGTGCTCCAGGCACCATAGAAGAAATTCCCCTGCAGCCCATGGTGAAGATGATGGTGAGGCAGGCTGTCCCTCTGCAGAGACAGGGCTGTGTGTCTGCAGCCCATGGCGGCCCATGCTGGAGCAGGTCTGCTGGCAAGGCTTGTGGCCGACAGAAGACCCATGCTGGAGCAGCCTATTTATGAAAGACTGCACCCTGTGGGGTGGACCCCACACTGGAACAAGAGAAAAGTGTGAAGAGGAAGGAGCAGCAGAGATAACGTGTGATGAACTGGCCACAACCCCCATTCCTATCCCCCCGTGCCACTCAGGTGGAGGAATTAAAAAAGTCAGGAGTGAAGTTGGGCCTGAATTACTTGTTTATGCAGTATTGCAAATTCTATGTAAAAGGTGTGTTATCAATGAAAAATGCTGCTTTGACTAGATATTCCCATCAATACTAAAGTTTTTCTTCTGTGAAATACAATCTGAGTCCTAGTGACATGACAGAAGTGTGTGGGAATGAACAGCACTTTCAACTAAGACAGTGCAATTCATAGCAAATGCATTTCCTGGTAGCATAACTTCACTTAAGCCAGCGAATCTACTCTGACAAGAAAATCACGTCTGCATGCAAGAATGAGACACACATCTGACTTGATTTTCAGAAGTGCAAAACCTCTAACAGCTTTCACTGTGACTGCTAAATTAGGTATCTGCAACCAGATTTAGGATCTTCCTTAGTTATGAAATTTCTCTGCTTTGTTCCTACATTGGATTCTGATAAGACTTCTGAAAATTGAATTAACAAAGTATATTCGGGATGGATGACCAAAGTTGCACCAAGAGATCTTTTTTTAACTATAGTAAGTATTAGGGAAGACCAGGAAAACTGTGAGTGTTTGGTGTCTTGAAAAATAAGACTTGGTTTTTAAATACCCGGCCTTTGTCATTAAAGCTTGAACATCATAGCTTTACATAGTGTATATATATCATACATATATATAAACTTAATATAATTCCCATGTCAATAAAATAAACATCAACCTTTTCTGCTGCATCTCTGAGAACTATTATGAGACCAAGTTGGTAAGTCCAGATAAGTTGTTTTTCCTAATTTCCAAGAACTCTTTGTATACTAAACCCATCTGTCAAAGATTTAATGAGCAATGCCCGAGCAAATTACGCATGATTAAATAGAATAAACAAAGAAGAAATGTGACTAGGCAAAAAAAGGATTTTAAGGGCACTCCAATGAATACACTTGAGCAGGTATGATTTACTGACTAATTCTTTTAATTTTTCATTATTGACAAGTGCTTTTGAACATCGTAGTCTGGCCTTTGTTATCAAGGATATACACAAGGCAAAGTATGTTAGCAACAGCAACATAATAGCTTATTTATTAATTGACAATGTGGAGTGTTCATTAAAAGATGGTTATTGCACATGCATCTTAGAGTCATCTGTTTAACAACTGCTCACCTCCTACCTCCCTGAGCCTGAAGCAGTACCTAACTTATCTATGACAGTGACAACAGTAACTCTTATATAATGGAACCTTCATGACACATACAAATATTCTAGAATATTTTAGATCTTCATTTTGTCAGTAAGAAATATTTTCTGAACTCAGGTTCAAGAATAGCTTTATAGTTCCTGCAGTAACATTAAACATCGAGAACATCAGAGCTTTTTCCCTGAAATATTATTTCTGTTAACAGGGTGTTGGTACATGTGTAAAAGCCCACATGTTGTCTTGAATCCAGGATCCATAGTTTGTGAGCTCATTAGTATGTTTGTTGATTGAATCACAGTCCTTGTCATTCTTTCAGATGTCACTGCTAATGTTTCAGAGGGCTTGACGTCCCTGAAGTCTTGGCCATTTCTAAAGGATGGACATCATGAAATCTTTATTTTGGAGTGATCCAGATGGTGGGATTACTCCAGAGCTACAGGATACAGGCTTCAGTTCTGCGTGCTAAATGCATCAACTTCAGG
The DNA here is from genome assembly GCA_013399855.1 of Oxyruncus cristatus. Classification (NCBI taxonomy): domain Eukaryota; kingdom Metazoa; phylum Chordata; class Aves; order Passeriformes; family Cotingidae; genus Oxyruncus; species Oxyruncus cristatus. The sequence goes on from VXAY01000871.1 coordinate 510,082, forward strand.
GGAAGACTACAGCCCTTGTCCAAATGGGTCCACCAATCTTACCTTCTTCTAGAGGAGACTGACCTCCTGTGTCTGTCTTCTGTGGAACTTGTCTCTTTTGGCCTATCCCATGGCATTGTGACATTGGCAGTAACAATGCAAAGGCTGTGCTGCAGCCCACCAGAATGTTATTTTCTAGTGTGAAACTGAGGACATATCCTGCAACTGAGACAAGCTTTTCTGAGATAAGGCTGATGTACTGCATGTGGTAGGTAAAGCTGAAGAAGAAAGGCCTTGGGAATCTGCAGTATCTCCCAGCTTCTAACAGCATCTTTGGGAACCTAGAACACATCCTCATCTTGAACAGATATTCCCAGGCTAGATAGCCACTCAAGTAAAGACTTGGGAAGGCAAAATGTTGGAATCTTGGCTAGAAGGAGGCCTCAAACACTTTCAGGATTGTCAAAATCAACATTTGATATGGACATCTTCCTTTGGAAATGCAGAGCCCTGTTTCCTTAAAAGTCAGCTGGGAAACCACACCATGTAGGAAATCCAAGGAAACCTCACAATTTAATGGACTTGTCACATTTATAGCATTTTCATGGCAATTTTTTTTTGAAATTAACAAATAAGTATTTTTCACTGGAAAGGTCTTTTTCTTGATAAATACAATTTTACATATCAGGGAACTCCTTGTGGCAGCATCCATGTGACTGTGTCACAACTAAGAATGACCCAAGGTTGAAACTGGAATGTCCAAGCTTTAGTCACCTAACAGTACAGTTCACCTGGAATTAACTACCTCAGTGAATGCTTTTAAAATGAAAATTTTTATTGGATTTAGAAGCTCTAGTAAAAGAGTTCAAAGACAGGTGAGCTGAAAGTAAATTGGGCATAAATAGAGCTTTCATATACCAGGCATAACTATAGGAGCAAAGAAAAATTTTAAGACAGAAAGTAGGCATTAGTGGAGCATTGTTTATTTTCTAAGTAGACCTAAATTTGCTAGCTGATATTTACACTGTGTACAGTTTTCACGATAATAATTTTTTGTCTTGAAAGACACATATCTGGGTCCATTTGAACAAACCTGTTCTTGGATTTTGGACATTGAAGGTGTGTTCAAATTCTGAAAAATTAAAATCCCTTAAAATGCTAGAGGTGGGACTAGAATTCTTCCACTAGAACTGCAGATGCCAGTATATTTTCCCTTTGAAGTTCTGAACATCTAAAATAAGATCAAAGTGAATCTTTGTTAGGGGAAGCATACAGGATTTTTGAGACATCCTGTCTCAATTTACCTGCTTATAAATTTTGCAGCTACCACTGAATTCTTATTGCCTAAAAGATATCGAGAACATGAAAGATTAGAGTCTAGTACAGATTCCAGAGACAGATGGTAGCAAATATATGCCACATATTTAGTATTTCAAGGAAATGTCTTCTTTTGGTTGCTTAAAGCACAATATTATTTTTAATAACAATACATGAACTGATTGTTGAGAAGTCTTTATAATCATAGTGATCCACATAGCTCCCAAAATACAGTCCCCTTGCTCTTTCAAGTTGATTCTTATGACATAATTTCTCTATAGAGTTACAAAAACAGCAAAGGGATTCCTGTAGCTAGATGCAGGGAAGCTGCCCTGAGAGAGGTAGCAAATTCCACCAATACTCAACAAATTCTAGCTTAAACAAACAGGGCCTTATTCCACGTTAAAAAAACCCCTTTAACTCAGTTGAGTATTTAGGCATCTGTGCTGTAATTGGAGGTCACGCATGATTTCTCACACCATGACACTCTATTCTGCCATTCTCTTTCACATTTTGGAGTTTCCAAAAGGCATTGCAAGCATTCCCACTCTCTACTTCTGAAGATGGCATGTACCATAGGCTCTGCAAAGAGTAGATGTAGCTAGTTCAGACGTTAAGGGATTTTCCTTATCCAAAACTGCTGAAAACCTTCTTATCCCACTAAAGGCCCAAGAAAGACCATAATACCTGGAAGGCAACCATTTCAGAGCTGGCGTTAGAGGAGACAAGTCAACACCACTGCCAACATTCCAGTGTTAAGATAACCATGCTCAGCTGAACAGTGTGTTATGCAGTGTTGGCATCGCTGAAAGGACATATAACTGCAACCAGGGCGGGAACAGGCTCAGGACAGGACAGAAGATGTTACTGCCAGGAAAAGGAGCAGTAATGTTGCCAGTCAATGTCACTGGACTCCTCAAAAAGTACCTAGATGACCGCTAAGAGCTGGCCATGCAAATCCCCACCAGCACTCTGCAGGCCATTTGTAAAGCCAACCAAGAAACAGGTAAGGAAGAGGTAGCCTATTTTCTAGGGCATAGGTTCATGCTGTCCATCTGGTCAGTCAGTCCACTTAGGCGTGGATTTTTTGGGAAATAACTGTCACCCGAGTTGCAATCTGAAAGAGATTAAAGCAGTTCTACACAAATATAAAAATGAGCAAAGGTAAAACCTATGTCTGATTTAGATAACAGCATTCAATTTAATTCTTCTAGTTGGGTAGTATAACATTCATAGCCCCACTCTTGGCCCACCTCATGTACAGATATATATAGAACTTTGTTTCATGCTTCATACCCTCACTTAGCCACCTCTTGTTCCTCTCAGTGCCTATTTCTGGAATACAGACATGTTTTATTGCTCTAAATTACAGACACGAACCCTTGGACAAGAGTATGTTCTCTTCCATAATTTGAAGCAGAGGAAGTTCTTCATCTGACAGGATGTCTCCCAGTACTCAACATCCCAAACATGCAAATCATAACTCTAGCCAGTAAGGAATCAACCATGCAAGAGTCATCACTCAGTTCTGACCGTAACCTCTGGAATTTCTTGCCCTGCACTTACAAATGTTTTTTTCCCTCTGTCTCTGGAATACACTGATAAGGGATTATAGCAATGACATCCCTGTGGTCCTCCCTTCTTCAGATTATCTCATTAGGAAGTGCACACAGGGAAGCTGGAGTGAATGAAGGAACTCATACTGGTGTTGAAAACTTAACCCTGCTGGAGCCACCTGCAATGAAGAGCTCAGTGGTTGGATTTTTTCTGCTGCTGGGTGTGGTAATGAATGAATGTCATTCGTAGTAAGCAGAGAACACAACTGTTTTTTCCAATACATTTTCCAATACATTTTTTTTTTACTAAAATGGTAAAAAAATCAGTGTGAGGCAACATCTTTAATTCCCTAAAAAATGTAGCCATTCCATCTGGCCTTCTGAAACAAAGGAAACTGACTGCTCCTCAGGGAAGCTATATGCAATACCAAGAATTCTGGCTTGGGTTTTAAACAGCAAGAGTTTTCTCCTCGATATTCAGCTAGAGTACTGTGTTTCTTCCCTATTCACAAACATGTAAAACGCTTGCTTCCAAAATACAGTAGAAAAAGCACTATCCATTTTTCACCTTTTCTCCCCCAAGATCTGCAGTGCTGTTTGTTAGCAGTGTAATGGAGGCACTGTAGGCTTAGTATTCAATTGCTAACATTTTGTAAGCACTAACTATTTTCTCAAGTTCTGCCTACTACAGCAGCTCATGGTTTCTCAGAACAAGAACCTTTCTCTTCTGGTTTTTTGGTATCTGCCTTACATGGCCAAAACAATGTAGCTGAGATCAAACATAGAATGAGAAGACAAGCAATGGGCATTGTCGAAGAAGCACAAGAAAGATAGAGCAGGCACACCTCTTTACTTGTTAAATTTATATTTTACTTTTTTTTGATGTGCAGTTGCGAGAAAATATTTTATTTTCTTCCCTTCTTTGTTAATAAACAGCTTCCTGTACCCTTTGTCTGTATGAGTCTGAGGTAAAAATGTATATATTTCCCTATGTATTTAACTCAGTCTCAAGTGTAGCAGTTGTGAGCTAAGGAAACAAAAATAATATTGATACATACCCTGTTAAAATTTTTGATTGAGAGAAACTCTTTAAATAATACCAAAGAGTTGTCTCACACTATCTGAAATGGGGACTAATGTGTTCACCAGTGTGGCACAGAACCAAAATCAATGACAATAGATTAACTTTAATATGCTGGATGTAATGGTTACATTTTGGAAGGAGCATTATCTCAAATTGGCTTTTTGCTGCTAGAAAAAATAAGGCCAATACTTAGAAGTTAAATGCATTTCAATCCATTTAAATGAACTGTATTTAGTCAATACTACCAAACAAGCATTTTGCTTCAGCAGACAGAACTCTGGAACATATGACTTTGGGTATGAACATCTGTCAGCTACAAGTAGAGTTCTCACTAATCCAACTGATGTTGAGGCAGGTAAAATAACTTCAATAGAAGATTCAGTTGTTCAGTGCCTTGGCTGTATACTGAGAATATTGTACCTACTGAAACCAGTTAGAAAGCATATCCAGATCCATTTTCATAACATGCACATCTTTTCTGATCTCCCCACTAGTCCCTTAGGCAAATATTATTGGGTATGCTACAATTCTGACATGGTGGTGAGAGGTGCTGCCTCATGACATTTTAAGGAATATATGCCCATTTCTCTGTGCACTCACTTTTCCCAGATGTTTTTACAAATCCTGACATGGTTTTGAGATGTTTTATCTTCTGCAAGTGATGTTAATTGCTACAGAAATAGATTACCCACAAGGGAAAGAAATGTGAGACAGCTGAGCATCCAAATCCCTGCTTCATTCATTGTTTAAGGGGTAATTTCAAAATTTAAAACTGTCTAAAGAGTCTGTCAGAGATAGCTGGGAGATAAAGAGGGCAGTCAAAAAAACCCTTAGGGGATTATTTCTATTTGGTTGAGCAGCTCAGAGTGCTGTCAAACATTAGTGGAGGCAGAAACTTTGACTTCATGAAGTGACAATCAGAGGGGGGCTGAGATGAATTCACAGATGTGTGCCAGCTTTGAATTCAACTAAGCTCTTCATCTCAGTAAAGGATTTCTTTTTTGGCAGCAGGTTCCACAGGTTGATTATGAACTCTGTTTTGACATTTTCCCTTTCATCAGTTTACACCTCTCTGAGAAAAAAAAAAAGTGCAAATATTCAAAAATATTTATCTTCTTTAATATTGAAGTTGACATAAGTGTCTCCTTCTTTAAAAGGGCCACCAACTATATACTGATTAAGAAGATCAGAATTCTGATGAATGCAAAAACAAATTACAGACTATTTTTAAAGAAATATTGACAATAGTTGCTGTTAGCATCTATATTTTCTTATAATCCTTATTTGTGAAAGACTCCTAGAATTATCTTTGAGTCTCTGGACAGGGAATTTTACAAAAGCAGATAACAGTTTAGATGTGACATAAACAATATGTTATATGAATGATGATGAAGTGAAAAGTACTCATTATATGTGGAATATGAAATTTTATATTCAAAGATAGCACTAAAAAAAATAGTATCTTAAAATACCACGTAGAATTTAAGCTATGGAATTAATTCACTGTCAGAAAAAAAATAGAAATAATTTAGACAAAAGTTAACAGGATTTCAAACGTTATTCATTTATAGAACTGAATTCAACTTAATGACTGGCCGACATCTGTCTATCTTTCATGTTCATCGGCATGTTTCTCCCTCTCTTTTTTCAGAAGTACCAAATAGAAGATGGATGTATGTCGCACTTGAGGGACTCTGTTTCAAAAAGATCTGAATGAGTAACAGAATTCGATAGTACAGGAGCTGCAAGGCAGAGAATGTGCTTGCTAGAGGGGTGAATACAACAGGTACTGCTAAAAGAATAAATACCCTGCCTGGAGCAGGTGATTAAAATCGGTATTGCTATATGCAAGGCAATGCACTTGAAAAATACCGTAGATATCAGTATTAGGAGGTTCTGTTTGGAAATAATCGATAAGTCATGGGACCTGTAATCAAAACTAATTAGCTACAGGTTCACTACAAGCTGTCAAGATTAAGCACCAAGGAAGGTAAATGAAATTCTATTATGCATGAGGAAAGTATTTCAAAGACAGTAGTATTGTAGAGACTATCTGTGCTGAAAAATACAAACGTAGACGAGATCCTATACAGAGAACTACATAAACCATGTCTAATTTGTGGATAAGGGCACCCCACAGAATTTTCTTCCTACATCTTGCTAAAAGAGTAATCAGCTGCAGGCTATTAATGCTCCATTTCACTTGTGTGCCTTCATTTTCTTCCTGTAGTATCCTGGTTTCAGCTGGGGTAGAGTTAATTTTCTTCCTAATATCCTGTGCAGTTGATGTACTTCGGATTGAGGATGAGAATAATGTTGATAGCACAATGGTGTTTCAGTTGCTGTTGAGTAGTGCTTACCCTAAATCAAGACCTTTTCAATTTCAGCAAATGAGGGAAAACGAGGGGTGTACATCCAAGTTTCACCCCAGCACAGACTAAAAACCCTACTGGGTAACACACCTTAACATGGAAAGTGTCCCTGATTTCCAGGGGACAGGCATATTCTTAATGGCCAAGTCAGTAAAGAACTCTCTTTCTACTTATACTTTAACGGAGACTAGAAGAGTTTGTTTTTTCCTAATGTTGCAAAATCAAGTCTTAGCTGGAACAATTTCCAGCTATAAATAGAGGTGAGCATTAATACCAAAAAGAGAAAAAATCAATATGATAAAGCTATTATAAAAGCAAATGTATAAAAGTGGCCTATATGTAAGATTAACTAGATGAAAAAGGTCTATACCAAGTATCAGAGCAGTGAAATTATACACCACCTTTCCAAAAGAAGATCTCTCTCTTCACAAGATTTATTCCTTTTACAAAGGGAGCTTAAGTGCCTAGGAGAAGGATTATCAGATTTTGTGCTTGTACAAGGCAAGGCAATGATTCAAGAATTCCCACTGAACCTACCTCTGCAAGATTTCACTAGAAACAATGTTGTCAAATGACTGTTTCTTATTCAAAGTTATTTTTGCAAACCATTATTTAACCACTTTTATTATATATCCCGTCTGTGTACAGCATTGCTTTAGCAGAGCAAGAGGTGAGCTCACGTTAAGTGACTTGTAGAAATTTAAGAATATTGCCCTAAAAAATTTTTGTTCCAATGAAGAAACAGTACACTTGTTACTTGGGCATTGGCCAAAATACTGGAGTAGCCAAAAGTGATTATTTGAGACCATACTAAATACAATAAGGTGACATGTCACTGTTATAAAGTATAGAGCTAACTTTTCTAACTGTGGAGAGAAGTCAGCATTTGTTTTGAGTTGTTGAATATAGATATTGGGTAACTGACTACCTTACTAGGAAAAAACATTTAAGTCTTGGAATTTTTAAGAACTCCCTTTATCTGCTGTCACTGCTTGCAAATTCAAGTCCACTGACAACTAAATTGTCACCAGGAAAATCCTTCAGGGTCTAACGACACCCAAGGACCTTTGCTATTAAGCAGCTCAGTCAGTGCACCTCACTTATTCTCTGTCATAACCTATACATTATTTTTCTTTCATTTTGTTTTCAGTCATACAGAAGGAATTCGAAGAGACAGCCTGCGCCTATCTCAGCACATGGATGATAGACTGACCCCCTAACAAGCTAACTTTGTGGGTCTCCTATTTATGGCCTCATGATGAGGCCATATGACTCGATGTTAGGCAACTGACTTGGGGTTGTAGCTCCCACTCCAAGAGCAAGAAAACTAAAAGTAACACTAAGCTATGTGGCACTAAAGTAATCACCTGTCTCCAGGACCGTGTGGTGATGCCCAGGTCTGCAGCCATTGACTCAAGCACAACCAGCAGTCACAAGGCACATCTCTCCTATGCAGTTTTTCAGCAGAACAAGTGGGTACCAAAACTCCAAAACCTCTTTTTTTTTCTCCTGAAAACTTGAAGCAAAGCCATGGACAACGCAGTCAACTTCTGAGAAATGCAGGACTTATTGGCACATTACTGCTCTCAGATGAAAACAGTCAGATGGCTGATATGGAAATGTCCAGACAGCTTCCGTTCATCAAAAATTTTCCTTTCTGTTTACCCCTCAGTTACCCTTCATTCTGCCTTGATTTCTTTCAAAAACACTTTCCATGTCCTTGATGTTTTGTTTTGCATGTAGGTGTCAAGCTGTTGACAGTGGGGTGCTGCAGGAGTGGCAGGGAGAAGAAGGAAGAACTCCAGAGTGGAACAGAAATCCACGTCAGCCTGTGGAGGACCGCAAGTCAGACCAGGTGAAAAGAGTGAGGAGGAAGGAGAGAATAGGCCTGCTGCCTACTGCCAGTAAACCATTATTTCACATCCACCATGTCTCTGTGTGGGGTAGAGAAGTCTAAAGGAATGGGGTTCATCTTGGGGGAGGAAAGAGTTGGGTTTAATGTTTGGGTTTTGTTTTCTTACCACCCAAATCTATAAAATAGATTGGCAGTAAATTAATTCTTGGCAAGTCAAATCTGTTTTGCCTGTGTCAGTAATTGGAAAGCAATGTCCCTGTCTTTATTACCACCCATGAGTTTTCACATTCCTGGTTTTTTTTTTTTATTTTCTCTCTTTGTCCCACTAGGAGGGGGGTGGTGGAGTGCGTGAGCAGCTGGGTGGGAGTTTGGTTGTTAGCCAAGACTAACCATCCACTTCTTTACGTCTGCAAGATGTACATAAAAACGAAAAAACATAGCTGTTCCCAAGGCTGTAGAAGAAAATAAAATTCCAGGAGAAAGCAAAATTGTCTCAACTCAATTTGGTTGTGGTTTCACCTGATTTCTGATCAATAATCATTTTCTTTATCAGTAAACCAGTTGAGATGACAAGCATCGGTATTTCACTCCTTGGAGTGTCATTCTCTTCAGGTAATTTTTTTTCTTTACCTTATCAATGCTTCAGGCTCATTGGGTGTTTGTTTTGTTTCTTTTTTAAACAAAGTTGAAGGTTCCTATTTTACATTTGTAATTCCTTTGCTGCAGCAAAACTACCCATAAAAGATCCTTTTCCACATTCCAGCAAGACCCCACCTCCAGTATTGCATGCAGCTCTGGGGTTCCCAACAGAGGAAGGACACTGACCTGTTGGAGCGAGCCCAGAGGATGATCACCAAGTTAATCAGAGGGATGGAGCACCTCTCCCATGAAGAAAGGCTGAGAGAACTGGAATTGCTCAGCCTGGAAAAGAGAAGGCTTCGGGGAGACCTAATTGTGGCATTCCAGTACCTGAAGGGACCTTACAGGAAAGATGGCCAGACTTCTGACATGCTCTTGCCAGCACCATTTCCTTCATCTAAACACCCTGTAGATGCTAGACTAGTACCACAGCAACTAGAGCAAAATAACTTTTAAACAGAAAGGTGTGTAAACATGCCTCCCTCTACCTCCTATCTCCTTTCACTGTGCTTTCCAGTCCTGCTCAGACAGATTTAATCAGATTTCCAGTTGTAGGCATCATTGTTAGCCTTCTGGGTCTGTAAGAAAGAGACCTGTGTTTCCCGGCAGTTTCTTAGGGTACACTGTGCTGCAGGCTCTCAACTTCCACTTCCCCCATTAAAAATCCAGAGGAAGAAACCATGCTTCTTCCTGCTGTCCTCCCACCACCCTTTTAAGGGGAGATAAAGTAGAGCATCTGTAAACTCCACATAAACAGTTACTGCCCAATACATGCTCTACAATTAACATTCAAGTGGCAACAAGATTGCCTTTTAATTACTAGGGCCACTAAGCTAGGATTGAGCCTTAGTTGTTCCTGTGTTTATGTAAAAGAAAATGGAAGGTTCTACACACATTTACAAAAACTATACAAGATCACAATGTTAAGGAGATATTGCTGCATTTGTGGGGATAATTTTTGCCTCAAACACAGAATTCTAGTGCCCTCCTATTGCTCATCTGAGAATATTTTTATCTCTTTTTTCCCCCCATAGCATCTGCTTTAGAGAAGCAATATGTTTCTTTGCATTAAACAACTGCTGTACATAGAGGCTGACTGACTCCAAAGCTTCAACTCCTTTCTTTTGCTTATGCGCTTTTCATCATTGTTGAAAATAATGTGACAAAAGGCATATTGCTTACTTCAGTAATTATAAACCAGTAAATGTTTCTGAATGCCACAGCTGCAAAGATTTGCTTTAGTCTCTTGCAGTTTCCTAACTACAAGCCTTAATATAGATATGTCTATACCAGGAACACAATAGCATTAGCAAAATTTACTTTAAACTGTATTTGAACACACTTAAAAAGAGAGGACTGCACAGTTGGTACAATTCCTGTGCAGCTGTCAAAGCTTTTTAAAAGTCCTCCCCCTCCACATTGCTGTTTTGGGTGATGTTGTTAATATTACATGTACAGTCAGTGCCTGTCTTCCAAGTTAAAGCTGTACTGTAAGAATTATAGAAAAAATCATGTGGAAAAGGACTTCTGGAGATCTTCTAGAATAAATCTACTCTAAACAGGTCTAGCTTCATACCTCCACAAGGTTGCTCAGGGCTTCCCCAGCCCGTGTGCCCTGGCAGCCAGGAGGACCAAGCATGTCCTGCGGGGCATCAGGCAAAGCATCGCCAGCCGGTCGAGGGAGGGAATTGTCCTTCTCTGCTCTGCACTGGTGTGGCCTCACCTTAATTATTGTGAGCAGTTTTGGGCACCAAAATATGAGATATTAAGCCATTAGAAAGCATATAGAGGAGTTATAGAGGAGGGCACTAAAGATGGTGAAGGGCCTTGAGGGGAAGCCATAAGATGAGCAGCTGAGGTCACTTGATCTGTTCAGCTTGGAGAAGAAGAGAGTGAGGGGAGACCTCACTGCAGTTACAACTTCCTCATGAGGGGAAGAAGAGGCGCAGTCACTTATCTCTTCTCTGTGGTGACCAGTGACAGGACCTGAGGGAATGGCCTGAAGTTGTCTCAGGGGAGGTTTAGGCTGGATATCAGGAAAAGGTTTTCACCCAGAGGGTGGCTGGGCACTGGAACAGGCTCCCCAGGGAAGTCATCACAGCACCAAGCCTGACAGAGTTCAAGAAGTTTTTGGACAAAGCTCTTAGGCACATGATGTGATGCTTGGGGCTGTCCTGTGCAGGGCCAGGAGCTCGACTTCGATGATTCCTGTGGGTACCTTCCAGCTCAGAGTGTTCTATCATGCTATGATTCCCAGTAAGGATATGAAGATGATTTCCTGTTGAGGGAAGATAACTGAATGACTTTCTGGTTAGTGTGGTGTCATTCAGCTATCTGAAATTAATAATACTAACAATAATGTTTATGTGTCAACTAAACTTCAGAACTCTCTCTAGACTTCAAACAATTAGGTCTACAACATTTTAGACATCAGTGGGAAGAGCTGAGAAGTCCAATTTAGGAAGATTCCATGTAGAGAAAGCCATGAGAGGAGGGGCTGACATGCTATATAGTATCACATTGGAAACTTCAGCAGAAACAAGGAGAGAGGCAGAAGGGGGAATGAAGAATACAAAGCCAGGAAAAGAAAGGTCTGTGTTTGGCTGCCCACTTACTGGAGGAACAGCTTTGTTATTTTTCCCATCCTTCAGCTTGTGCTAGTAAAAGTCTTTTTATAAAATATATTTTGTCAAGGTATGCTTCACAGATGCATTGTCTAATGCAAAGCACAAACCTTTCAGATAGTTATATTAACAACCAGCCATCAACCTGGCTCTGTTCTGCCTCTGTTGTACCTTCTATGCTCAGCAGCCTATAAAAAATTAAAATTGTCCCAACCAGTCAACAGCTGACTTCTCTGCAGAAGCAACACCTCCAGATGCTGTATTTAATGAGGCTGCTGGCTCTCTATCATCTGCTTTTGACCTTACTTTGCTCAAAAAACTCTTCAGAGCTTAATATCAAGTACTTGATCCATGAATTCTACAATCCTGTACAAACAAACACATGCATACATTTTAGGTTGTTCACCATCCAACCAAACTGGTTTTAAGCATCTACCTAAAAGATTAGTTTTGTTATTCAGATCGGACTTCCTTGCTTGATTTCACTGTGAACTGATTTTTTTTTTTTCCAAAAAGAAGAACTCTATCTTATTGATGTTTCTAGCTTATGCAATTTTTTTTGTTTTGGAGCATTCTTATAAGACATGGATTGGAAATGAAAATTGCCATTAAAATTCTATGAAATGTAGTACTGCATGAAGTACAGTTATTTTTGATTTGTTTCTCATAATCTAATTGAAAACTGATGATTATAGTTAAAATGTTTATTTGCAAAATATGTCAAGGAAAATATAATCTCAACGCATCTGATCAGTGGTTTTCCACAGTCTTTCTACTAAGTTAGAGAACACAAAAATAATACTTTTATTTTAAATGTATATTATTTTAAATGCTATTCAAAAAGAGGAAAGGAAAAAAGGGACTAAATAAATAACAGATAATAGCATTCAAATAATTATATTCATTTTCCCCTTAAAATGTTAATTAGGCATTTGCTTCAGCACTGAATCAGTATTGCAAAATATGCAAGAACTATCAAATGACTACAAAGTGAAATTATTTGAATTTTCTCCATATGGTGCAAAGTAAACAACAATCTTGACACAAATCAGAATGCCTGTTTGACATCAGGATTTCTGCCAAAATGTAGGTGGTTGGGACAGCATTCATGTCTTCTTCTTCTAAAATTACACAACTTGATTGTTCTGTCAAAATAAAAAGGAAAACTTCATGTAGTTTTCTAACCTGATGCACTAACAGAATCTACATGTTCACAATCTAAATGTTGACAAGGTCTGAGAAAGGAAACACATCTCTCACAAGAATCGAGAATGGAGCTGTAAATGTATGAGACAAAGACACCATGTGAAGATCAGTTGTCTAAAGACAAATAATATGCATTGGTAGCAGTTCTTAACTAAAGGAGTTGCAAACATCCATAAATAGAATAATTTGTACTTAATTCCAAGAAAAGAGAACATAGTGACCTTCATGAACAAATATGTTTTTACATGGCATATAGATTACAAACCCCCCAGTCTTCAATGATTTAGCAATCCTTTTTTTGGAGTCAGATTAAGCACTGTAAAAAACATTAACTTCAACAACACGCAATATCACACAGTTTTTTTCATTAGTAGTCTGATTTTTATAGGTATCAAACATTGTCACCTTTATTGCCTTCATTTTCCCTATCTGCAGCTGCCAGCTCTGAGGCCCTTTCAACACCTCTCAACAGATCATATGCACCCCAGGTAGAACATGATATTCAGCACATGGATATCATAAAGAGTACCTGGAATTAGCAGCCTGATGACCTATAGGCTTCCACTCTCAGAAGCCATCTTGTACCCAATTATGTCTGGTAACCTTTCATGTCAATCTACAGTTCACTCTTTGTGTCTTTAAGGTTCATTAAGTATTTTCAAAATTACCTGCATGGGAAAAAATATCACAGAGGTAGATAACATTGTGTGGTAATTCTGTTCAGAATGAAAATGAGGTTGTTTGTCTATATCTTGACAGAGTATGCCCAGCTGAGGTTTGTTTTTTGTTTGTTTTTTTTTTTTTTAAGATGAGGAAGTAGTCAGATGCTGTGCAAACCCTTCCTGCTCAAATCATGGCACATCCAGGTCAGCATACATCTAGTAACCTTCCATCAGTTGAGACAGACACTGAAGGAGTGTTTCTCATTCCAGGAAATAGTCTTTCTGTCAGGAAGGAAAATTTCAGCTGAGTGCTCCATCTGCAAAGGATTTTTTGACAGGAGAATAACCTGACTTGATCCTGCAGCAAATGGAAGCTCTGTTCAAGTTTTGCATTTGAATCTCTACAAATAAACAGGAGAGAAGCTATCTATTGTGGTATCCTTTCTTCTGTGTGTTTGGTGTTGACAAATATCAGACCTATAAAATCAGTGCAGAAGAACCAGCTACAGTGAGAGATATTTATTGGGAAAAAAAAAAAAATTGCAATATCATTTTTTTCCAGAGAACTGGAGAAGTATTCTATTTATAAACCGGGGTGAAAGGAACTGACTGAAGACTTTGCCCCTTGTCCAGAAAAAAATTAACATGAAGAGCATGTGCCAGGACAAATGGTGGCCTATCAGGACCATCAGCAAGAAAAAGATCTGACTACTTCGCAAAAAAATCTAGAAAAGCTCAGACTGTTCAAAAAGTGCCCATCTGTTACTAGGACCTATGCTGTTAGGAGGAAAATTCTCTTCCAAGCAGAGCTGAACACTTGCAAAAGCTAAGACACAAATACATCTCATTTTGTTTAAAAGAAAAACAACCCTTACTTCAGTTTCAATCTGCAAATTTTATTCATATATAATAGTAATAATATGCTTAGTTAAATAAATAATAAGAATGAGAAAAAACAAAAAAATGTGCTATTATTTATTCCATTTCACGTAACGAAGGAAATATTTCTATATTTTTGTAAATGTCAGGTTGTCTGGAAAGGTTTTGCAGTCACCTTAGAATATTTCAAAAGTCACATGAGCAAGGCTTTATCCAACCTCGTATAGCTCTTAATTTAGTTCTGCTCAAAGGTAGTGTAGGACTGGAGTCTGCCAGAGACCCTTCCAAACGAAATCTTTCTACCACTCTGCATTGCTGTTTAGAAATAACAAGAGAAGGAAAGAAGGAGGGAAGGAGGGAAGAAAGAGAGGAAGAAAGAGAGGAAGAAAGAAAGAAAGAGAGGAAGAAAGAAAGAAAGAAAGAGAGGAAGAAAGAAAGAAAGAAAGAGAGGAAGAAAGAAAGAAAGA
>VXAY01000871.1:525017-539589 GCA_013399855.1 Oxyruncus cristatus
GAAAGAAAGAAAGAGAAAGAAAGACTTAAAAATTCTTTGTCCCTCTGAGCTTTGTCTGCCAAAGTTCTCTTTTTTCCCTAAGAGGTTGTCTGATGCCAAATATTTAATTAACATATTTCAGTCATTTGGTAGCTTCATAAAGAAAAAGGAACCGGGGATACGCAGCTATCTTATTGGTGTCCTTAGCATTAGTACAGGGTGAAAAAGGATGTTCTAGACGTTATAGAGAAATAATTAGTTAAAGGAAAGAAAATACTATTGTAGCAAAATAAATTTGAGCCCTGAGTTCCTTTAAGTAGAAATGTAATTATTAGTGGTTACTGCAGATTCTGCAGATGATTTCTTTTGTCAAATGACAGTTTATTTCAAATTCTTGAAGGAGAAGGTACTGTCATAGACAGCTTTGGTACTGTCATAGACAGCTTTCCTTCTTAATTCTTTGCTCCTGACTTCATTGCCCCCTAATGATTCTGTGATGAGACAGCAATGCTGTCAGAAGATATAGCAATGCTGTCAGAAGATACAGGAAAATGCATCTTTGGCTGTACTGTACTCAGGAAAATGCTTGCAAAGGTAGGTCTTTTCATTACATCACTTCAGTTTTGATGAACTATTGCAGAGATTTGCTTTCTGACAGTCTCTAGGAGCATCCCATTTGAAGATAGCTTGTATTCCATAATTGTGGGGGGTCTTTTTAAGTTAACCTGCCCTCAAGTGAAACCATATCACCAATGGCAATGAGCAATTGCACACTGTCCTCCAAGCATATATGTCACTGTCACACCTCCACTATTCACACACGTTTTGACATGCCAGCAGACACGAATCACAGAATCGCAAAATGGTTCAGGTTGGAAAGGAACACTCCCTGCTCAAGTGGGGTAATCCTAGAGCATATGGCACAGAATTGCATCCAGATGGTTCTTGAATATGTCCAGTGAGAGAGACTCCACAGTGAACATTTATGCAAGTCTCTTCCTATCTGTATGTACATACATCAAATCTCTCCTTGCTTTCACAGCACCATCTTTCCCTGCTGCCTACCCCTGCTGCTTTGCCTCCATCCACTCCATTGATGAAATGGCTAATAGTTTCTGACCTCATTTAGGCTACCTTCCCTTCCTGCCATTCAGGGAGCTCAGCTCCTCAGAGGCATAATTGTCCATCATGATTTTCTGGCAAAGAAAATAAGAGAGTCTATTTTATTTTTTAGGACAAATGTATTCAGATTTAATTGTGTATTGTGAATATAGTACTTCTGCACAAATATTCCCTTTATGGTTACAGCTGGCCAGGCACAAAATGTCAGCAGTACATCAAACCTCTGCAGCCCTGGTCTTATTTACATTTGCAATATGCTTGGTTTTCATGTCCATTGAATCCTTTGACCTTGTTCAGCTGACAAATAAATGTTCCTATTATTGCATTTTTGATAATGTAGATGCAATTTCATGCATGCCAGGAGCAGAAAGCATGATGCAGTATCAATTTGAGGCAGAAGCATTCCCATAAAGGAGCTACCTAAAAGACAAATTCATCTGAACTTTTAAGTCAGAATTCATTAGTGAACAAAAATATTAAACACCACTCTGCTTCGTGGCTTGGCCCAGAACCCAGTTTCTTCTGTGGCACTCTGTGGGCTGAGGTAGCCTTTCCTGCTCTGTTTTGCCATCCAGCTCCTCTCCAGTAGCTTCCTGGGTTGAACACACCATGCACAACCTCTTCTTCATTTCTAAGAGTGTCTCTTCTTTGCAGTCAGCTCTAAAACTTGGACTGAGCCTGCCTTATGCTGCGGAGAAGAGACCTTCCCTCTCTTCCCTTCCCATTCTCTCCAGCCTGCCTGCACCTCCCTGGTGTTGAAGGTCTTCCTTTCCCAATAAGCTGGGAGCCTCCCTGCGCTTTGTGTGCCGGGTAGCTCTGAGGGAAGCAGTGTTTCCATCTCTCCAGGGGCCTCTGCTCAATCTGGAGCAAGGTAGCCACTAGAAAATGAGGAGACATCCTCTTGCTTTGAAACAGAGCCACACTTTTTATAGTAGGACATACCACACAGTGTGCATAAATTAAACAATGAGCAAACCAGTAGGACTGTTCTAGCATCTTTTACAGGAACATAGATCATTGAACAGGCATTATAAAACCCTATTATGAAACAAGAAAGGATCTGAAACTATGAAACAGAAGTTTCTAGACACTAAACTAGTTTGGTACTCAAGTGTCAAGCTTCATGACCCCAGGCTTTAAGTATTTCTTCAGTATTTTGTCAAATAGTTTAAAACATTAGCTTTCCAGATATATTCTTTTTTTTTTTTTTAATTTCCCTATATTATGACACCTTATTTCATATTTTTGGATCTCTGACTGTTTAAATTCAAAATTAAATGTTTTTTTTCCAATTACTGGTTATGATATGTTGAATCACAACTGGCAGAGTTGAAGCAAATGAATGAAAGGCCACAGGACTTTTTCCCTTGATTCTGCTTATTGATAACTAGTAAATTCATTCGTTTGTTAACCTCTTCATGTTCAAATGAATATTTCAAATTTCTCCTCACAGAAGTGAAATAATGGAAAAAAAGAAGCATACATCAGCAGTGCTTCAGCAGAACACTATAATTGTGAAAAAATGCAGCAGGCAGCAAAGAGATGTGCTGAGTGTTGCTTCCAAACCTGGGTTTCAAAACTGATGTGCTGAGAAAAGCAGCATCTTAAAAAGGGTTATATTTGTTATTTAGCTTTGTAATTTATTACCTTTCCATTACACTTTTCTGAGGAGGAAGATGCAGACTAGTTTTCAAAGCCTTTAGAGACTGTAGGTGCATTTAAGGTTAACTCCTGCAGTTCACTTCTTGGGCCATATGCCACCCAGAAGGAGTGGTGGCTTCTAAGCAGTAGCCCCTGGAATGATCCCTCCAGCAAGCATAGCATTTCGCTCTTGAAGGAGTCAGAGTATGTCTCCTCACAAGGCAAGAGGGCAGATGACAGAAATGTTCAAGGGACTGAAGCTTTGTGCCTTTCTTGCCAAAAGAATTATATTGACATTGGAAACCACAACATACGGAAGTCTGCATCCAGTTGCAGGAACCCCCTAAGCACCAAGTACACAGGACTTATTCTCAACCACTATCACACTAGCAAACCAGACTGTTGTGCTGGTGAAGGGAATACAGAGAGGGTGCTAGTTTATTCCAGAGTTCTGTTGCTATTACTCCTGAGAGATTCTGGACAGGTGTGTCAAAGCGTGGGGCTCGGATCACCATGCAGGTCTGCAGCTCTGAGAATGTCCATATCATACTGAGAAGGCCCAGAAGTCTGATACTGGTGAAAATGAAAGACTCGTGTGTTTATATCCTCAGTTTGAAGGTGATCTCATGCACAAGATGGGAGTAGCAAGTAGTCAGCATCCAAGAATGGGTCATGTCGCTGTTAAGGCTCCTGTGCTCTGGCTCCTGCCATGTAACCCTTCTGTGGAGAAATGGAACATGTCAGACACTGTCAGTGTGTTCCTTTTCACAAGCACCAAACACATACGGACCTTCAAATTTTAAAATGGTCATGTGTGCAGTCATTGTGCTGATTATACACATTTGTTGGTGTTTCTGGGACTGATTTTTTGATGCAAGATTGCATGAGACTGCAATTACTGGAATTGTTTACTTCTTCCCAATCATCACACTTTCTATTTTAAAAATAGAGTGTAGGAGAAGAAGAGATCATCATCCAGATTGATGACAGGCATTCCTACTGGAAAGCTCAGTTTGCATCCATGATATGAGATTAAATAAATCTCAGGAACATGGGGAGTATCTAGAAATCAAAACTGATTTAAAAAAAGTCATTTACCTATTGATTTTGGATGAATCAAATAGTACAATCAGTTTGCTTCTATAACTATTTTCTTCATGTCAATATTTGCGCTGTTAAAAGATCTCATTTCAGCAGAATTTACATGAAGAAAGAGGACATGAAAATATGGAATACCATTAAACACCTTATAAACGTTTTTAATGAGAATCTAAAAATAAAGATAGAAAAGCATAAGTGAAGTAAAATATTGCAAAAACACTTTATGTATTTTAAACACCTAATGAATGAGTTTCACTCTCCTGTAAAAGTCAGTCTGGTTTGGTTTTTTTTAGTGACTACAGAAGGAATGTTACTTATATTAATTTCTGTTTGGTCTCTTTCTTCTGGACTTATTTGTGCCTCTGCAGCCAGATCCTAAACTCTGTATTATTTTCTCTATTCTGTCAAGTCTTTTCAAGTTCTGTTACCTTGTCCTCATCTGCATATCATCTGTTCTTGTTGATGTTATCTACTTTCTTAGTTTCAGTCACCTCATACACCTAAGTCATACATATTTTTCAGCTACAAGCATATTTTGTCCCTCAGCCTTTTCCCTGCCATTGCTTGTCACTCTACTATGAAGGTTTGCTATGAACTCAGTCTGCACACATTTACAAAGCCATCCTAACCGTTCCTGCCTGTTCTGCTCCTCTGTTCTCCATATGGTCTTCTGAATTCCCTAGGCCTGCACAGGAGGAGAAAAGCACAAAAAAGAGAAAGACTCAAACAGTCCTTTCATTATATAATGTAATTCACTCACAGTCTTGTGATCTGACAGCACTGCTCTGAGAAACTTGCTGGTTTTCTGGAGAATTTCCTTGGCTGTTTTATTGTCGACAGTGTGCTGTGCCCACCACTGCATGTTTTAATAGAATTTGATGAAAAAGCTCTTTTCTAATCACAACCATATGCAATGTACTTTTTCTGAATTCTGTATTTTAAACTTCTGAGCCAATATGCTCAAGGAGGATTATTTTTGTCTGGAAAATCATCCTGTTTTTAAACCAAAATGGAAGTAACATACCAGTTGAATGAAAAGGATCTGTATTTTTTGGAGTATGTAATGAAACTGAAGAATCCTAAACTTTAGGAGAGTTTGGCTTGCCTTCATGAATGCTGTGATTTCATGTTAAAGGTAGTATTCTTGGGTAGACTGCTGGAGAAAAAGTGAATTGCAGGGATGAGAGAGAAAGGCTCATTTGGCAAAGTGCAGGTAGCACAGTACATCTGTTAACCCCTCTTAAGAGACTGACAGGCTTTGCTTCATACTGAAAGAAAAGCTAGTTAAAAAAGCTGCAATGCGTCCTGCTTTTGTCCAAGTGCATTAATACTTATTTGTAGGAATAGATATTGGACAAAAGAAATAAAATTGTATTAAATCTCTGAGTGTTTCAAACTTTGTGTTGGCATTCATTCCTAATTGAAAGAGTTCCAGACAGTTTTATACAGATTCTGCCTTGATGACAATAATTATCAGTTCACAAAAAAAATGCCTGCTTGTATAATACGGGCTATCATACATCATCTTTTTTTTCTTTTTTTTTTTCCCAGACAGCTGCTCTTTTTATTTCCTCTGAATACATCCAGGCAGATTTTTGATAGCTGCAGCCTGGAGCCAGCTTTTGTTTTTCCTGTGGGGAAAGTCAGGAAAGGAGGTGGAATCAAAGACAAATGGAAGCTGGAGAGTAATCCGAGTCCAGGGGTGGAGGAGGAAGGAACAATTATCAGCTATTTAAAAATAGAAAGAAAGGGATTTGCAGAGCAACTGCAGACAGCAGACACGTGGGCTGAGGATGGGGGCTGAAAGTGAAGGGGAGGAGGGAGGTCTACATAGGAGCAGAAGCTGAGCGGTGGGATGAGATAGTGGGATGAATGTAGGGACTGTGGTGCAGCCCTGTGTTCAGAATGGCATGCACCAGTATGTGCTGTGGGCTGACCAGACGGAAAATAGGTGTGCAGAAAGGACCTGGGGGTCCTGGTGGACAGCAAGTTGAATGTAAGCCAGCAATGTACCCCTGAGGCAAAGGTGACTAGCAGCATCTTAGGCTGCATTAGGGGTGTTGCCAGCAGGTGAGGAAGCTGATCTTTCCCCACTACTCTTCACTGCTGAGGCCATACCTGATATGCTGTGTCCAGTTCTGGACTTCCCAGTACAAAACAGCTACTGAGGTACTGGATAAAGTCAAGTGAAGTACCACAAAGATGATTAAATGACAGGAGCATTGCTTATATGTGGAAAGGCTGAGAAACCTGGGACTGTTCAGGCTTGGGAATAGAAAACTCTGAGCAGATCTCATCAATGCATATAAATACCTGAAGGAAGGGTGCGAACAAGTTGGAGAGAGGCTATTTTCAGTGGTGCTCAGTGGCAGGAGCAGAGAAAATGGGCACAAACTGAAACACAGGAGGTTCCCTCTGAACATTAGGAAACACTTTATCACTGTGAAGGTGACCAAGCACTGGCAGAGGTTGTCAAGAGAGGCTGTGGAGTTTTCAACCTTGGAGATATTCAAAAGCTGTCCGGACATGGTTCTGGGCAACCGGCTCTGGGGGACATTTCTTGAGTAGGGGGGTTGGACAAGATGAACTCTAGAGTTCCCTGCCAAGGTCCCTTCTGTCACTTTGAATCTTGGGAGGAAAGTGACTCTCAGAGCAGAGCATCAATACAGTTACTGTATGGAAGTTCAAATTTGGAGAACTTACAGATGGGAACCCTTGAAGGTTTGTGCTGCAAACAGTAACTTGGGACTCATGAAGTAGAAACTTAAGAACCATGGATTCTGGTAGAGAAAGATGAGGATTATGTTATTCCCATTTCTGGTTTTGGGCCAGATAAACTCAGATGACCATCCACTTCCATTGCACGACACTGAAAAGCACAGGAGCTGATTTGGTACCTCTCTTTTACAACTGAGACCATGGTAGTTCTGATATTTAACCTAAGTTTGTTAGGTTAACATGCTGACAACATGCTCACCTGTTTTCATACACACATACAAGCAGATATGCAATCCCTGCTCCTGTAATCACATACCACAGAGTTCAAAACATTTTGCACAGAAAGGAAGATTAAAATAATGCTCATGGCACTGACTGCAACACAGCAGCTTTAACAACAAAATAAAACACAGTTTGCTATTGTTGCTGGTAGTGGTATATTTTTGAAAGTTTGCTTGAAGTAAATCTGACAGAAAAACCCCAAATCTACAGCTTCTTTTCCATTTTATCAATTTTTATTCTGACATATTATGAGTCTTCCAATGCTGATTTGCTGTTCTTATACTTCTCAAGTTTTCCCTTGGTTTAATTTCCTTTTTTTAACCTCCTGTTGCTTTAAGTCACTTCAAGTATTATTTGTATGACAGATATATCTTATCTTCTTTGAGAGGCCGGGATTTGTTAGCACAGCAGTTCCTTGTGATGGACAGTTGTGTAAATGGAACAAATGAATTCTTTCTAAGAACATCATGGGAGGGAGGTCAGTGAAAGAAGTTAATCACCAGGTTTCTTTTCCTGGGAAACTTGTACCCACTTCTGCCATGCTCTACTTCTCTCCAGTTTTCAATTATTATTAATACTTGAATACTAAATTGTTACAGCTTCTGAATTTTCCTGGAGAAATTAGCCTCCAAGGGGCTCAGTACTGCAGGCATGTAAAAGGAAAGGCCTAAGAAAGAGTTCTTCCCAGCTGTTTACCTCTTTTCTCTCAAGTTCTCACAGCCTTACGGAAAACTTTTTCACCCAGCAGTCTGTAGCATCCCAAAACCCAGATACTTAACCTTCTGCAGTGCTGCATTTCACTTTCCTGAAATGTTTTCTTAGCAGACTATGTCTACTGCAGGAAGCCAAATGAGCCTTGAAGCACAAAATAGTGAGACCAAGACAATATCTCAAGGACTCAAAGAATAGGGGTGGCTAGAATTGCGTGGGATGAAACCATGGTGAGATAATAGCATTGCCTCATTCCCACACATCAGGACTCAATTCCTGAGCTTAAATGGTGGCAGGAGAATCCTAGTATTTCTAATAGAAACCAATACAGCTCTTTCCCTTAAAGTGATGAAATCTATAGAAGGTTTGGAGTCATTGAGGGGAACTAGCTCTGGGAAGAATTATTTGCCTTGCCTAAAGTAACCTCCCAGATATCTCAGTAATCTACATGAAAAATAGGAGGGAAAACACATTGCAAGAGGAAAGAGGCATCAAATACATCTAAAAATATGACTATGTTGGTGTTTTGTTGGGCTTTTTGTTGTTTTGTGTGGTGTTTTTTTTCTCAGAGGTCATAACTGCTGCAGTTGTAGCACCGTTATGACAGGTTTTGTTAAGAAGCCAATGTGGTTTTAGAAGTACGGAGTTCTTTCAACTTACCACCCAATAATTCATGATTCAGGCTTCAGATCTCACTGCTCTTTGTAGTCCTGCCAGACATACCTCAGAAGACTACTTAAGGGCAGCGAATAGCATGACAGATTTACAGAACTACTTGATGAATTTTTGACTCACATTCACTGAGGTAAGGAAGTGGGGCCCAGTGGGGATCATGTCCAGGTCACTACATCACTTCTGCAGCTCAGAGTGGTACTTCTCGTACTGTTGCTGATGTCTGTTGTCTTAGGGGGAACTACTCTTAATATTGGGGCAAGCTGATGAAAGGCTCTTATATTTATTATATTTGAGAAAGAGAATGGGTTTTGAAAGTTGTGGCTTTGTACTTTTTAAAAGGACTTATCTGCAAGATAAAATGAAGCAGAGAGATGAGGGAAGAGTGAAATCATCATTGTGAAGGGTAAAAATTCTCAGCTGTGGCTCTTTCATACTGAATTTCAGATCACAGCCCAACCAGGAGAGTGTCATTTATTCTTAGCTATTGAAGTAATACAGGCAGTAAATTAAGAGAGTCTTACTTCAGAGAAAGCATATAAATTCTCTGGAGCAAAACCACAGAATGTGAGATGATGCTCCATTAGGGTGCCACTCTGCCCCTCAGGTCTGCATAGGCTTTTTCAGTCAGTGTTTTCCATCCTTGATTGCAGATTTGCAGCAAAGAGTTCAGATGCAGAACTGCATTTCACCCTTCTTAGTTTAAGTTCATGGGTCACATGGGGCTGGAATAATTCATGCAGATGTTTGAGAGAAGGATACAAGTAAAGTCAAATCTACACCTGAATTAAAGAATGTACAGAGTTAGTGAGTCCTGTAGAATCCTGAATATATGTACACGTGTGGTGAATGCTGAATGTCTAATTGCTCACCCTGTTGTATATGACAAAGAAATAGTAAGAGGCTTCTGTATACAGCCTTCCCACTGAGATGCATTTTGCTAACAACGAGGCTAGAGCAGATTCATGTTTCAAAAATTAAAAGCATAACTAGGCGCATATCTAGGGTGTGAATCTGGATAGAAAGTCTCTGTAACTCACACCAAACCCACGCTATAGACCTGTACCTCAAAGCTCTGCAAAGGGTTTGGATCTAGATTTATATAGCATGAAAGCACATGAAACAAAGGCAGTCTAAGGGATGGGAGAAGCACCACTGATTAAGTAGGTGCTGGACTCTAATGGGGCAGAATTATTGCACTGCTCCTTTGGGGCATTCCTGAAAGCTTCATTCCTGCAGTAATTATCACTCCACCTATATTGTGTCCAGCAGCCCAGGCAAACTGTACCTTGCAGTTTGTTCATGTTCAACAAACATGCCTTGTTCCCAGGATGTATTTTAGTGAGTGATTTCACTGAAGGAGATCATGGGTACTACTGGACCATGATGAGGAGCAGGTTACAAGGGTAGAATAGATAATACTGAATAGGAGCTCTAGCAAATATTTTCAAGAAAATTCTCTGCTACAAGCTGAACACCAGCTCTCTTTTTCTACATTGAAGTGACTTGCAGTTGTGATTTCCACTATAATGTTCATCAAGCGTACAGCCACAAGTGGACCAGAAGTACAAAGTGTATTTTTGAAAGTATTCACAGAAACCAGCTGGGTGTCTTGGTAAGCCTCTAAAAAGGTCAGATGAAGGATTTGATATTCCTGAATACATTCACTTGATGTGTGTCACTACAGAAACAAGTTTAAAAAAACATACAAACAAACAAACAAACAAAACAAAACCACAAAACCAAAACAACTCAGAAATATAAACCAAGACCAGAATCAAAAATATATCAAATGTTTTGGTCAGGCCCATTATTTAAGATCCCAGAGAGCAAATGCCCATGTTTCTTAATGCCGTAAGGAACAAACTCTATTGAAAACAGTACTTTTTTTGTTTGAGACCATGAAAAATCAGTCCTGACATCAGTTTCTATAGCTGGGTTAATGGTTCACATGTTTAAAACCAATAGCACAGTGGAGGAAGTGAGTGACTTGCAGTAACAAAGAACTGACATACAAAAGCTTATCTATTTCTTCCATCTGTAGTTATCAGGAGAAGCAGAGAAATAAATCTGCCCTGGGAGATTGAAAAGTATGGAACAAGCACAGGGCTAATGATTCCAGCTTTGGTCTATGCATGCTGAGGCTTCTGGCAATGGCATTCATGGCGTATGATAAAATGTACTACATTGTGGTGAGCAAACACAGCACATGGTGACGTGGGAATAGCCAAAGTCTGTATGCAAATAACTTAATGATTTATAAACCCAGAAATTATGAAGAAGGTCAGGAAACAAAAAATTCAAAGTCAAATTAGCAGACAAGCCGTGTTTAAGAAGATGTAATAATTAGCAATAGAAAGAAATAACTACTATTAATAATCATTAATTGAATGCATAATTAAGGAGAGTGGTTTAGTCTATTTTTGGTCCTCTGTCTTTGTACAGAACACAGGTTTAGAATAGTTCCTGTTACATCTACATATACATAGTCTAACCATATACATAGCATAACAGAGTTTTCACCATTTCATTTAGAACATAAAAAAGCACATTTAACACTCAGCATGTCAGTCACTTTGTGGCCCTGGTAGCATGCCATACATGGTTAAAGAACCTGTCTTTGTATATGAAAAAAATGCATTTTCTAGAAAAGTATATCAAGGTTCACTGGATAACTGACTCACGTTTCTTGTTGCTGACATTAAGATAAGACAGTGTTGAAGATTACTTCAACATAATAAAACGAATTTTGGAAGCTGTGATTTGGTAGCAGGGTTGGCCAGAAAACGATTTTACACAAAAAAAAATTCTTGACTTGTGTTTCAAAAAAACCTGCAACAGTAGGTTTTCGTGAAGAAGCTGTGGGTGGAGAAAGTAACCAAAGTAATGATGTATTTTAAGGATGTATGCTGGCTGATTTTTTGAATTTTTCTTGCTGGCTCTTATTCCTTGTGTTTGATTAAAACATTTACTGGACCTGAGAGAGAATGAAACATTAATTAAGTGTCTTTGTTTGGGATCTAGGAAGCCACTGGAGCAGATAATGACAGAAAATACTTCATTAAAAATATATTCATTTTTCCAATTAATAGCTTAGCACCAATTCCAGTCAAATAGAAACATGAAATTACCAACTGTGATAATTGAAAAATGACTTAAGTATCAATAATAGAAAATCTGATCAGAAAATTTAAGCAGAGACTGAAGATCATTGTGAGCAACAATGTCATGAAGAACAACCCTACAATATTTATTATGTTTAATATTGTTCCATTCCTCATGTTATATACACACACACGGACATCTGGTTATCTGCTTAAGTAAACTTCTAATTATTTAATTTGCATATATCCTATTATATTTCTGGAGTCTAACATTCAAGGAGTCTAACAATTCAAGCATGCAAATGCAATCAAAATCTCCATTTGGTTTTTAAGAGAGACAGAGGGAGTTCTGTTAAGAATTTTAAACTGGCAAAACCTGTCTATCACATTATAATTGGCTCTAATTAATACTGCCAGAAACCTCAGCTATAAAAATCTTTACCAAACACTGAGTCACACTTAAACTGGTGCAAAATCCTTCTCTTGCCCATGAAAACATTAGAGAAAATCAGTTCCAATGTGTTCCTTAAAACTGAGAGCTGACTGATGACTGAAAGACAAACATATCAGCATAGAAGTCATTTTGTTAAAATGTAGGGTATGATGTATTTTCCTAAATGGTCAAGATAGATGTGAAAATCAGTAAATTATATTACATACTGTTTAGTCCGAGTAGAAGAGTTAAGCACCATCTTTTTAAAGATGGAAAAGTGGGACTTTTGAATGAAGAACTGTGCCAATGGAATGAGCCTGTGTTGCAAGCTGTGAAACAATTCAACCAACCCTGAGGCATTTGAAAACAATGCTGGAAAAGAAAAATCATATAAAAAAACTTTAACCATCACACAGAGAAACTTTATTCAATCAGATGCAGTGTCTCTGCCCAAACACAGTTCCAAAAGAAAATGGAAGCTGCTGGAGGTTGGAGACACTCTTTGGTGGTAGAGGAACAGCTCTCTATGTGAAACAAGGGGTACCGATACCTCTCAGTACTGTGGACTATGGACATAGGGCAGGCACTGGGGGATGAAATCTCTGACTCTAGTGGGAGAAAACTTTGGTTTGAATAGATGAAACTGGTACCTCCCACACTTACTGCCACTGGCCCTGATGCTCCTGCTGTCACTGGGATTTATTCTCTTGGCTACTGTAGACAGACTCACAGGGTAGTACATTCTCTTCTTGTTCCCTCTAAGCAATGCAAGGAAAGGGTATCTCAGACACAATCCCTTGAAACCTGAGGCAATCAGAATAAAGCTAAAATATGTCAAACAAAAAGAGAGTGTTAAAGAGTTCATTGCACAAGCCAGGAAAAATGGGCAGGTACTATTGAAAAATCTCCTGTTTGCTGCATAGGTGGGGGTTTTTAGCAATATCTTTAAAAATGTGCCTTTTGTAGCTTTTCCACATACACTTACTGCAATTCTATATTCTATTCAAAGTATTCTTTTTGCATTATATAGGACTAGCATTGGCACATGATGTAATATACAGGTGTTACATACACACACAAACAAAAACTGTGAGGTCAAAACAATCGAAATGCCAGAAAATACTGGTTTGGGTCTGTGGGATAGGTGATGTATCTCTTGCCTACCTGTGCTCACGTGGTTGCTGTTGCCATTACTGAGAGACCAAGTAATTAGTCAAAAGCAGTATCAAACAAATTGAAGGTCTGGCAGTGAAATTTAAAAATCAGCTGATTTTTTTCAGAAAAAAATTGGGCTGTGTCCAAAGTGTGTCTGTGTAGAACATTGTGGAGTGGTGGTGCCAGAGAAGCAAGATTCCCATTTTCCTTCTCCCAGAACAGGGTGCTGTACCCTGGGAACAAGCCGTCTCATGAAGAAAAACGTCCTACTACCTGCCATGGCATCACTGGTATAATCCATAAAACCTTAGCAAAATACCTCTGGAGAACTTTTTCACTATGCTGATGATGTATTTACTGAAGGAACAAATGCAGAAGAAAAACTAAGGACAGCAGGTAGTCATAGAATCATAGAATCTTAGAATCAGACGGGTTGGACAGGACCTCTGAGATCATCAAGTCCAACCCTTGATCCACTATCACCATGGTTACTAGACCATTGCACTAAGTGCCACATCCAGTCTCATCTTAAAAACTTCCAGGGATGGAGAATCAACCAATTCCCTGGGCAGCCCATTCCAATGGCTGATTACCCTCTCTGTAAAGAATTTCTTCCTAATATCTAACCTAAACCTCCCCTGGCACAGCTTAAGGCCATGCCCTCTTGTCTGACGGCTGGTTGCCTGGGAGAAGAGACCAACCCCCACCTGGCTACAACCTCCTTTCAGGGAGTTGTAGAGAGTGATGAGGTCTCCCCTGAGCCTTCTCTTTTCCAGGCTAAACAACCCCAGCTCCCTCAGCCTGTCCTCATAGGACTTGTGCTCAAGTCCCTTCACCAGCCTGGTTGCTCTTCCCTGGACCTGCTCCAGCTCCTCAATATCCTTCCTGAACTGAGGGGCCCAGAACTGGACACAGCACTCCAGGTGTGGCCTCACCAGTGCTGAGTACAGGGGCAGAATCACNGCACACTGCTGGCTCATGTTCAGCTTCCTGTCAATCAGCACCCCCAGATCCCTTTCTGCCTGGCTGCTCTCCAGCCACTCTGTGCCCAGCCTGTAGCGCTGCAGGGGGTTGTTGTGGCCAAAGTGCAAGACCCAGTACTTGGCCTTGTTGAACCTCATCCCGCTGGAATCAGCCCAACCCTCCAGGTCCCTCTGCAGAGCCCTTCTTCCTTCCAGCTGATTGACACTGTCCCCCCTAGCTTGGTGTCATCTGCAAATTTGCTACTGGTAGATTCATTAGTGGTGGTTATTACCTTCTTCAATTAAAATTCCCTAACTTTAGACTGTTTTGCTTGTGATAGCCCAAAATCTCATTTTAGTTGATTTAAGATTAAAAATGGCCAATATTCCACTAAACTTGGAATACTTAGTAATATATTACTCTATTTGATAATATTACTACTCTTGCAAACCATTTCTGTCTTTCACACTTTATTCAATCCATGATATTCATCTTGCATGACAGAGTGAAAAGAAATTTGGATACAAAGCAGAAAATGGATTTCCTTTTAACTTCTGTTGCATTTATTGATTCTCTATCACCGGTCGTGTGGCAGTGGTTTTTCATCCCTTTCAAAGACACAGGTAATAATGACAGAGTTCTTTCTGCCACAGTTATTTACAACCACAAAAAAAAAAAAAAAAAAAAGGGA
>VXAY01000871.1:539641-571323 GCA_013399855.1 Oxyruncus cristatus
AAAAAGGGAAACCATGGCATCCCTTATCTTGGGGATAAAAAGGCAATTATCAAAAAATCTCCTGTCTGTACAGAAAACAGGTAGGCATTATGTAGCCATGTGTCATATACAAAAAAATGATGGGTATCAAATTCATTTTGAAGGGCGTGGCATAGGTTCTGTGGAGCAGACCAGACACTTTGCATTGTTAATACTTTGGTAAAATTGTCAGCTTTTCCTCAAAGTCACAAGGGAAAGAAATGCCTACTTTTGCAACCTGAAAGTAAGTTTGCTGTTCGAATTCATATGATTTTGGGATCTAAGGGGTAAGTAAAAAGTCTGTAATATTTCAGTTTTAAGTTGTGTTTGTTTTAGCCAGGCAGATCTTCTGCCTCTGTTCAGGTTTCTCTCTGGTTCCTTTCACAGGAATCTACGTGTGACCGGAAATATTAATAATCAGTATTGTTTGATTATTTGCTGTTTAAGGATAAATTGTAGATAAGTTGTAGGTACTAACTCTTCTTTTCCTATAGTCCGTTTGACTTTGACTCTGAGCAAGCTGCTCAAAAGTGTGAATAACCTAAATGCTACTTCTCAAACAATACAATGTCAGACTTGGAGTTTTTAATGTCTAGTTGAGATTATGGCACACCGAAACGGAGATCTGTGCTCTTTGCTAGTAAAAACAAATGTAAGAGCAGAAGATATAAAAGGCAAGGAAATAAAGAGCGAAATCTTTGTGTTGAAAAACAACTATTTGTTGCAAATTATGAAAAGGGAGTCCTTTTGTGGTGCTTTAACGTTCTTGTTTTCCTATAAGTATTTTAGCCAATGAATAAAGAGAGAATAGTTTGAAATGGGCAGACCTAGCCCACACACCTTTCTTAAATACTAGGTATATCTGTACTTCTTAGATCAATTGTGAATCAGACCCACTGAGAGGAAGAGATAGCACTTGTACCATGGTGACTGTTCTTTTTTATCACGTTCAGAAAATAGGCCAAAGTGTTCTTATGAGGGTGCTCAAACAACAGTGGAAACATACGTATCACGAGGACATAGGTTTGAACAAAGATGAAAGAAAAGTCAAAGAAAGTACAGAAGTAAAAACTTCCAAAGAAATTATAATCTAAGCATACGCAAATCTTATTTTAAAAAGTGCAGCAAAATTTTTATTTTGGTGATTAGACATTTAGTGAAGTAGTGTCCTGAAGTCTTGAAAAGTAGTTGTGTTAAAAATGTCCTTGAGTAAAAATGACACAGTACTGGCCTATAAACTCTGGGTGAAGAAGAAAAAAACTTTAAAAAATGTTCATCTCCAAATCTATGGTTGAAATGGACTTTGAAAGGTTTGTGGGCATGCAGGAGTCTCTCGGCTTCTGTATGCACAGGGTAAAAAACACTGACTAAACAAAACAAGCTTTTTAAATATTACATATTGATAGCCCCATATACGGTGTCAGAAAGTTAGTCATCATCACTGGAGCATGCAATTAAGATTACAAGATCAAACTTAATTGCAGCAGCGTCCTTGGTGCAAAGAAAAACAACGCCATTTTTGTAGTGGATTTAAAATTCCAAATATAGTTACCTAAACTTCTCTAGGAGGGGGGAGAGAGAGGCACTGGGAGAAATAAATGAAAATTATAAACATAGGATATATTAAGTAAGGTTTAGTTAGAGACTGAATAGTCTGGTTTCATTTCTTGTGTATTTAAAAGATAAGCATTTTAGTATAGGTGAAGTAATTTAAAAAATAAGCTGGAGATGATGCTGGAAAAAGTAATTTCATAGAAGTGATGTGCATCTGTGTGTGTTAATACAATATACTTATGTGTTTACATGTGTGAAGACATACTTAAAGTCTATCAACCTTATAAATTAATTACAGTTAATGGAGAATCAGGGATATGGAAATATTTAGTATAACATGAATTAATTCATGAGCTCTGTATAATCCTGAAGCTTAAAAAATTTAAAAACTAGAGCAGCCTGATGAAAGCAATCCCACTTGCAAGGTAAAATTTATCTATAAATTACAGAGATACGGTAAGAAGCTCATGCAAATTCTAATGGTTCACTATTCAACAGAGGACATGATGCTAAATTTAAGAGACCTGACCAGTGGTCCAAGTGGCTACTGAGAAAAGTTGGCAAAACTGAAAACTTCTCTGGCCTACCTTGGTAGTAGACCTTCACATATTCCAAGACCAAGTCCTTTGTTCCCAGACCTTTCTGTAGGAAAGCTGGCTTCTCGGTGATGTGCCAGCTGTATATTAAGCACAGGAATGAGGCTGTAGGTCCTACCCAAGAGCTCAAAACTGGAAACTCTTACGAAGAAAGCATGTGGCATCTTCTCAAGGTGTTAGTTTTGTTTACTGCTAATGCAGTTCCAGCTGTGAGTCTTGAATTTTTGCTGAGAAAGCTCTAAACATCGCCCTGAACTTGGAACTTAGGATAAGCAGCCCTCTATCTGTCTGTCTGCCTTCTGGATCCCTGTAGGTATTCAGCATGAACAAGATGCAAAAAGGCTGTGGGTATGAATCTGTTCAGAGTCCTTCTGCATTTCTAACTTAGAGCTCGACATGTTCAGTGGGACTATCTAAACATGGATAGTCTCCACTTCCCTCAGGAGGCTGGGGAGTAACCAGAATGGTTCTCAAATATTTTATTTGCCCTGTAGGAGAACAGTGTCCCAAAAATACAATAATACAATTCATCAACTCCAGTATTCTTGGACCTGCAAAATACTTGTGGTGTTTGTCATTGAAAATGTAACCATGCATCAACATATGGAGCTTGTTAATAATGAGAAGGAAAGTAAAGTAAAAAAGGCATTACATTTTGCTGAGTTATAAAGAACATACATTTTTCCATCCTAAGACACAGTGTGAATGTTATTTTGTAACCTGTTATTGAAATGTGTAGCATGCAGATTTTTGCTGAAGAACGTTAGGTGTTCTCTTTGTTTAAAATTTATTCATAGTATTCAGATTCCACTCTTGTGCTTTATGCAATCTATAATGCATTCCCATCTGAATACTATTTACAATATATAACTACGAAAACTTACGGCTATACCTCTCTGAAGTTCACTGAGATCTATTAAAACCTAGTTATAATTGCATTTCACCTGCAATTTCCTTGAGGTTTCACTTTCAGTGTAATGATTTAATCTGAGAATAAGTAAAAAAAAAGGAATAACAAAGCACTGCTTTGGTATTCCCTAATTCTCTCTCTTACATAGACACTTTTTAAATTGAACTAATTAGTCAAAGCTGCTGATATATAAACACATTTCGGCACCTGGACTTTCATGATTTGTATTTTCTTTCTTTTTTTTTTTTTTTTCCCCACTTGCTAGCTCTGGGAAATAGGAGCTAAATCATCAGTAAGCAAAGCCCATGTATGTTTGATTTTGCAAGCCTGAATTTTCTCTGTGTGATCAGCTGCAAGTCTTGGAAATATTGGTGTGCAATATGGGTACATATCCTACCTATTGTGAAATTTTACCCACAAGAAAAGGAGAGAGCAAGTGGCACAGAACGGGATACATGATATCAAGAAGAATTAAGTAAGATCCCTTGGATACAGTTGTTAGCATCTGTCACATTGTGGGTCTGTGAAAGCGGATCTATTTTCTGTTAGATCTATTAATCATTGTAAACAGCTTTAGGCACAGTCACTAAAATAGAAATGTTAAGGTCCAGCCATTAAAATGATATGGAGACCTGTCAGCTTCATACTCAACAAGTATTCTTGCAAGATCACAGACTTCATAGCAGTGATTTATGGATCTCTGTTGTATGATAACTATTAAATAGACAGTAGGAATTTTCTGCTTGAGGTCTTGGGGTTCTGAGTTATGGCCTCAGCCCCTTGGGTCCCTACGCAAGTGACTTGGTCTCAGATTTTTAGTAAAGGTCACAAAACAGCATGCTGCAAAGACAACCAGACTAGGTTTGATTCACTGGCCTGTATGGAGCTCTCTGTCAGGTTCTGGACCACATTATCACCTTTTTTTTTGCCTATTTTTGCAATGATGATATGAGTTCCTTCCTTTTCTTACCTATTTAGGAACTTGTTCACATAGTCACATTACAAAATCTCTCGTTTCACAGGGGATTTCCCTGGCAAAGGAATTAATTTTTATGGTATATGTCACTAATCCACTAAATTAAATTTAGCAAGAAGAAATCCCAGCATGGCTTGAAGTCATCAAAACCTATGTTGCTATAGCACAGTCCTGCCCCTGCCACTACTGGTAGCCACACATTTCTCACACGTCCTCTCTGGCACCAGTTTCAGCGCTCATATGAGTGGGGAGTGATCAGGAAACTAATTTGTCTGAGCAGTAATTCTCTGGTTTTGTTTTGTGGGGTTTTGTCTGATTTTTTTTTTTTTTAAACCATGACACTTTGATATATTTTTATGATCAGATAGTCTTCATGACAGATGGCCAAGTCAGATAAGTCAATCTCTCAAGCTATCAAAAAAACATTCCAGTAAAGGATACCATTTCACATGGAGTTTATTTAATGGAAAATTAACCACCTGCTGTGAGTAAGCTTCTCATTAACCTCCATGGAGAAAGTCATGTCTGCAGTACTTATTCCTAACATTGTCTGTGTTTGAGCTCAACAAAAATAGTTCTTTAAGTCAATGACAACCTAGATATTAGAAATAACTAAGGATTGTTAATGAAGCCAGCAGCTGTTTGAGAGCAAAATCTGTTTCAGGTGATCGAAGGTCATAGATGGTGCTGCTTGTCAGGTGCATACAAACAAAGTTTGGAAAAAGTCATTGTCTAATCGATACATGAGGGATCTCTAGCAGGTCAGTGCTGGAAAACAGGTTGCTAGCCTTGAAACATCATACCGTATTCTTCAAAAAGGTTAAAAAATTGCAAACCTTCTAGGCTATGAATAGCTTTGCTTAAAGGTTATTCGAAACTAACAGAAAATTTATTCTCTTCTCATTTTACTTTAACAACGAAATCCAAGAAGACTTCAGTTTTTCCTGAATGAAGAAATTGTATTACATGTAACTTCTTCCTGTTATCAGTTTCTTACCAAGAATTGGGCTGAGAGAGGTAACACACATCCTTTAGCACTACGGCATTTGTACAGTCACTTCTTTCCAAAAGAATCCTATCAAACAATTACTACAGCAACAGAATTTGTTCATAGCTTCTGTTCTGCCACCAGGAAGCTGAACTTGACCTCTGAGTGTTCCTGCTTCAGTGTTACTGTCTGGAAAAATAAAGATGTATTGAGTTTTCAATGTTTTAGGCCAAAGACATCTGACAGATGTCAAGATAGAGGGTCAAGTCAAAAGAAGAGAGGTGTCACACAGTCCTGTATTAGCTGTACATCATTAAGTTTGTGGAGTTCAACATTGATGATACCACGGTTGCCTGATTACTTACACAGTGCTGTTCTGCAACAGCACACAAAACAGCTTACAAGGTGTAGGAATGTATTTATATGAGTATTTACACTCCTGCTCCCTCAGGTTCAAAAACCAGGTTACCTCACCAAGAGCTTTGCAGTAATGAAATAGCCTTGCAGTTTGGCTGGTATGGAACACCTGGGAAACAGCCTTGATGACAGCACTTGCAACACAGTCTTATTGGTAAAATACATTCAGAGGTTAGCATAATAAGAGTTGAAAGGATAATTCACACACACAAAGCAGAAATTAAATGTTCTTGTTAAGAGAGCATTTCATTTAATTCTTCATGAGTGCATGCTATTTCTTAGGGATTAAAAAAGTTGACTTGAACCTTTACTAGCAAGAAAGGGGATCATACCTCTTACTCAGAATCTCCTAAAATGGATTCAGATTAATGTCTTATTACAGCAAATGAAAACTGAGCCAGAAATTCAGATGTCAGCCTGAATGAAAAGGGAGGCCATGAACCTGAGAAGGCATCAAATCTTGTCTGCCATGAACATAAGGAACAAAAATAGGATGAGAAGAAATATCCCAAGGTGAGCCACTAGCCACAGGCTCTGTCCCTGTGGGACAATGCTGCACCAGAAACTGCCAGCATAAATGCAGAGCTATGGGCTTTTTTTTGGGTGCTAGAATGTGATAAAGCATTCATGTAAAAGCAAATTAGAGTAACCAGAGTATGGGCACCCTGTTTTGAAAGACAGAAAGTTTACTAGCATAGGGCTTTTAGTTTACAACTCTAGGAACTGCCAAAGTTTTGTCTCTCAGCTGATTACTTCTTTACTTTTTGCCTCTCTAATTGTATCCTCCATGCTCCCTCTTTCAAGGTATTTCCAGTGCCTAAGCCTCTATTCCTAAATTCCACTGATTTTAACCAGAACTGGACATCTGTACCTTGAAGAGGAAAGAATAAGAATTTGATGCTTATGGAAGCTGAGCAAGAGGTCAGCTGGACTATTTGCTAGGCAAAACTGAGCGGAAGGCTTGGGCTAAGAATTTTTGAGGTTCACAAGTCCAGTGAGGAGGTCTGAGGGGTTCCCAGCGAAGGCAGTACTGTCTGTCACTCAGCGAAGCACTTATGCTGCCATAGCTTTTAGCCAAGAATAGAATCTGTCTTCTGACTCATATGAACATTTATCCAGTATACAGGCCATGCAGCAAATACTAGGTTTTTTCCATGTTTCTTTTTCTGGCTTACACAAGTGGAACAGTTTTAGGAGTACAGACAGAGGGATGTCCAAGACCTCTCTCTCAGCATGCTTATAGAACAACTGCTAAAGAATTACCACAGGAAGTGGTGGATAGAGAACCAAATTTTTGGCTTCCAAACAGACACACAGTGTATGAGTTTGAGTTTCAAACACCAGCCAATTGCTCTAACAAGCAGATTTCCATCTTCTATTCTTCCATCTTCCATCTTTGATCTACAACAGCTGAATATGAAGGCAAGTGTTTGGGCCAAAATCTATGATGCCTCCTGGATCAGGTCATCCAGAGGAGAATACCAGTGGGCTCCTGGTGACTTTGTTTGCTAAACAGTGCAAGACTGATGCTGGAGCTTACTGATACTGAATCTATCATTTGGTAGAAAAACATGTGTCTATTGATTTTTGCTAGTGGACTGTCAGTATGTTCAGAGCACAGGGTGTGGGCTTGAGATGGTTTTCTTGAAGCTGAGAACTTAGAATGGCAGGTAGATCATTTTGCCATTCTTTTATGTAACTGTACCCTGCTGCATGTCTCCTTCCCAAAGGAGGGGGTTTTCTACATACCTGTATAAAACACAGGTATGAAACACAGTTCTTCCACTAAGAGCTCTAGAAAGCCTAAAAATTATTATTTTCCAAATGATTCTTACATTTTTTTTAGAATTTATGACACACAGAGGAAAGCTGTTGGCTCATGTTGTGACCTATGTGAGCAGTAATGTCCACATTTTTAAAGCGAGGCTCATTAATAACTGTATGACCACTAAACAATGTTGGATTGTTCATTTCTCAAAGTCTTCCAAAAATTCTATGAAGACATGGCTGAAACTACTTGACTAAATACAGCAGTCCCCAGACATACTGCTGCATAGCCTTTGAAAACTGCAAAGAAAAAGGTCAGGTTTTAAGGTCTCTTGTGATCTTAAGATTTATGAAAACCTGCATTTTCAAAAAGTAGTAATGTTGACCCTACACGAAATAGGAAAATTTCTTTTAAGCTATAATTTTAAACTCCTTGAGAACTTTTAAGGAAAAGTAAGTGATTTCAGACTCTAACTGATTTATGTCAGTTGAAGGGAAATTATGAGAATATGATTAAATTTTATATAAAATCAGTTTCCACTGTGGAATATCAGAGAGTCATAGAATGGTTTTGGTTGGAAGGTACTTTCAAAAATCCGACCCTTCTGCTATAGGCAGGGACATCAACTCTATCAGGTTGCTCAGAGCACTGTCCAACCTGACCTTGAATTTTTTGGGAGAGGGGAATCTACCACTTCTCTGGGAAATCTCTTGCAGTGTTTCATCACTTTCATCATAAAAAATTTTTTTCCTTATAGGTAGTCTGAATCGACCCTCTTCCAGTTTAAAACCATTATCCCTTGTCCTATCACTACAGGCCCTATTAAAAAGACTGTCCCCGTTTTATAAGTCCCCTATAATCATTGAAAAGACAAAATAAGGCCTCCCTGGGGTATGTGCTTTTACCTTTCTGTCTATTCTTACCCAATACTGTATGAAGAGTGATAGAAATCTTCAGCGTTGCATTGATTAAATTTTGCAGGTGCCTGTACCTGGGGCTCAGCAGTTGGAAAAACCTATTAAATCACTACAGCCTGTTCTGCAAGGGTGCTACTCTGAAAACTCCAATTGGTCTAGAAAGATTTTTGTTGGCTAATGCAACAACTGACAACTGTTTGCCAATGGGTTCACAACAGACTCCTCCTAACGGACTGGTAACAGTCATGCTCTAATCCTACTACTCATGTTACCAGGAATAACCACGTTATGGGAACAGAGTTACACCAGTCCCTGTCCTGCCTGCCCACATAAAAAGAAACCGAACATTAGTCATGCAAAGGCTTACATTGATTCGTAGGACTGGACTGCCATTTTCACAGGATCATAGAATCGTTTGGGTTGTCAAGTGGTGAAACATGGAAGCAATCCCTGCATTGTGATGGGATGTTCTCCTGCGTTACTTCAAATATATTATATTTTTCTGTCATGTTTTGCAATTTTAATGACATCATCTTTGAATCTTTTGGAGAAAAAAATATTTCATTTTCCTCTTCTCTATTCAGTATGTTCCTGCTTTCTAATCAGCCTGAGATTATTTCCTCTGATCCACTTCCTCACTCATGCAGCTGAGTCTTGTTTGCTTGCTTACTTCTGCAGCTGCAAATATCAAAGAGAAGTCTTTTCCACTGTAAAGCACAGCTATGGGAAGATGGGAGAGGCACATGCTTCTTCTTTATTCTAGTGATTCCTGCATGAATGATAGCGGTGCAATACACATTCTCAGCATTAAGGAAACTGGATACATTTCTTATGTTTTTGCTCAAATCCATCAACTGCCTGATTCACAGAACTACAAAGTAACTGGGAATGTGGATTAAGTTTTTGAGGCAGGAATAATTAATTGCATAAATATAGCATGAGAAACAGTAACTGAATAAACTGTAACAAAGAACATTCAGGATGGAAAAACATCTTGTGATGATCATGATAGCGAAGCCCCTGGGATGGATACACAAGAACATCTCCATCATTTGAAGCTGGAGCACAGGTCTTTCTTGAGAACAGGTTAGGGAAACAGTCTTTGGGAGTGACCAGCTTGAGCTGTTGGGCTGCTATGACGAACAGGGTGAACTAGGCTAGAAGACCTCTTGAGATTCCTTCCAGTTCTGTGATCCTTTAATCCCTACTTTCTTAGTATTTATTAATTAATAAAATCATTGCTGTTGCCTACTTGACCTTGGAGGTCTCCTTCCATATTTGATTGTTCACGCATGGTCTGGTCACATACATTTGTGTAGCAATTATAAGAGTAATTGTACCTATAATAGCCAGAAGGGAAGATTGATTGTAGCTTGAGTGGATGTCAGCAAACTGGCTGAGACTCCAGCCAGCTCTCCTGCCCCCCAAAGCTCTTTGTTTTGATGTGCTGTAATGTGTTTTATAAAAATCCATTATTCTCATTCTCTAAACCAGGAGTTTCACCTCAGTCACCACCTTGGTGTGTTACAATAAAATTCAAAAGAAAGAATTAAGCAGATAGTTTAAATACGTGCTTCCTTTCCTAACTAAAAGGCAGGTGGTCTCCCAAAACCAGATCTGAATCAGCCTTGAAGTAAATTTAAGCCAAGCCTGAGGCAGGCCTGCTGGCTGCAAAAACTGTATTGCCTCTATTACCCTCAGCTGTAAGGATCATGGCTGTTCTCTGCGAGCGCAGTCAGCATCCTTGCATGCAGGGTTTTTTTCTGTTTGGCTTTTCATCTTGTAAAGATGAAGAGCAAATTTCAGCTGACATGGCTATTCAAAAATTGCTTGTTGTGTTACTGGAGTGAACCATGCCATAATCTGTCATGGACCACCTGTAACGTCAAATCTCATTTTGGAGCTGTCAGTTGCTCCTTCTCAGAAGGTGCTGATAGGTACATGGTGGTTGCACTTGACAGCAGGTGCTCTAATGGTTTTAGAGGGTTAAAGTGACCATAATTTTTATTATTTGCTCATAATTCTTTTCAAAATTTGTGAATCTTCAAAGAGAGTTTCAACAGTTAAGCCAAAATAAAGAGGTGCATGGAGGAATATTCACTTTGAAAATAAAATATCTGTATTGGCTTGTTACCTTCCATGCATGAGGAAGGGAGGTCCTTCACAATTTTTGGCTGTGATTGTTCTAAAGTGTGGCATTAATTCAAACAATACAATTACACAAAAGATGAGATCGACAATTCTATTTTTATTTGAGACTGTTCTTGGACTCTGTTTGAAAATAACTGCTAAATTAAAAAAAAAAAATCCTTCTTATAATGCTTTTAAAACTTAAAGCCTACTTTGTACCTTCTCCTCTGTATCTTATGTAATCTATCTCCTGTAGTTTGACTGCCCTTCAATTTTATTTTGGCTAGTACCCTTTATTTCTAACGCTTTTAAACAGATTGTTTGTGTCATGAGTACAAATATGCAAACTGATTACTGGAAAATGGAAACAAATAACATCTTTTTATTTCATGGAAAACTTATGTAGAATAATTCACCTTTCAGAGTAGACTAAGAACCATGCTGAACATATTGAAAGATTCATCTAAAGCTCAGAAGGTAGACCAAAGTAGAACAAAGTCTTTATAGTAGACATATTGAATTCTTTTAAAAAGTCTACTGTAGAACAATTTTTAAGAAGAATTGGCAAATGAAGGACCAAATCGTACAAAGATAAAGCATCAGACATAAATTCAAGCAAGCAGAGCATATTTGAAATAAAGCAAAAATAGCATCTATCTATGACAAAAACTACAATCCTAAAATTTTTGTCCTATTAAAAATACAAAAAATTCTCTAACTGCTTGTGTTTGGTTTTCCTTTAGTATTTCCCAGTTCTCTATATTTTTGTTTCTTGGCATGTCTAGAAATACCTCAGCATTAACAGGTTTGAGCAGTTCAGAATGTAGTTAATACAAAAGACTAAATATATTCCTCTAAATTTCTGAGGACTTGCTGAAGTAGATGCAGTCTGCGATCTGTTAATGCAGAAGAGAGGGTTTCTCACAGAGGATTTTTTTTCTCCTAAGTACTGGAGGAAAAAAAAAACCTCCCCCTTTATCCTTTTTATATATATATTTTATTTTTTTTTTAAGTTTTTAGAGTGGGTGTGGGAGATCTAAGTCCATTTCATTCCTGTACATAGCATGGTGTTGAAAGGATTCTACTGCTCATTGCATGTCTCCCAAAAGATGCCTGAAGTGTGAGCCAGAGCAGACTGGAAAACAACCCTTGCTGAAACTATTCCATTTTGCATAAATATCCAAAATCTCTTGGTCAAAACCATGAAATCTCTAAGATTCAGTACTCGTGGGAGAAGAGGACCTGGTCTCTAGTCTGTGTTCCCATGGCAGGATTTTATTCTGTGAAAAGTTTACACAAGTTACCTTTATTGAGTGGATTGTAACTGACTCGTTTCTTTTCCCAGTGAGTTTCCTAAATATATAACGCAAGAGGGTCCTGTCCTCTCTGGCTCAGTAAGAGTTCAGTGTGGACAAGTTCATGGTGGACTAGTGCCAATAGAGAGGGAGTACAACTCTCTTGACCAACACTGCCCGCTCATTCACACAACAGAGATACAATAAACCCTAGAGAGAAATATGTGTGAGATAGCAGAGAGGAAGGAAACCTGTTTGGCTTTCCCACATCTGAACTACTGAACTTGCTTATAGAGGAGAGAGGGTAGGGAAGATTGGTCAGGACTGTAATAGCTTGTCATCCTCTGACAAACTTGTTTTGAAATAAAAGAGTGATCCCTCCTTATTTCAAGCTGCTATGTAGTAGAATTCAAGTGATAACTTTATTTTTTAGTATTTTTCAGCTGACTACTACTGGGGTGCAATCTCTGAGACTGGAACCCTCTGTGAGATGGTCGCTTCTCCCATGGACTGCTTAGGGAACATGTGATTGTGAGTGCTGACTACTACACTGCCAGTCGAAAAAAATGGATGTTGCAATGATACCCTTTGACTCTAGTCTTTGAATCAGGAAAGCAGTTCTGCTCATGGCTATTCATATTAAACTGGAGAAGAACATGACATCAGTGAATGTGGAAAGAAAGCAAACTGGAAATTTTTTGCTATTCCTTCATTACCAACCCTAGACTTAGAGATTTAAAAACAAATACACACACACACATACACACACTTTACAAGCAGATCAGAAATTTCACTCAGCAACTGTTTCAGAAGAGGCAAGTTAAACACCTGGGTTACAATCAGCATAAACTGTTATTGTTCTCTGGAGGTGCACAAAGTTTTGTTCTTTGGGGGGCATTCATGGATTACAGTGGTGTTAACCTACATATGAAGGAAGATTTTCAAGTGACAGCTTATACAGTTCTGTCTCTTACAAATGCATGTCTGTCATCTAGGACCTACCTCCCGCCATATTTATGATCAGAGGTAGAAAAAAATCCGATATGACACAGAGATCAAAACTATGTAGCAAGTTGTTCTGCACCGTGTTTTAGAATCACGTGAGTACAGTGTGCAATGTTTCCACAGAAGTTCAATACTAATAGCTGCATAGACTAAAAGGCTGTTAAGCAGTAGCACATAGGCAAACAGCCCTGTAGTTACCAGCACTCTGCAGTGCACTGTTCAATATAATCAAGCCATCTCAGGGCTGAACGTCACAAATGTGCCATTCAGATTTAGGTTTAAAGAGGCAGATGCAATTTACAACAAGCAGCCTATTCTTAATGACTGTTAAATGCTTACTAAGGTGTCAAAGGCACCTTCATCCAGCTCCCAGCATCTTAAATTGGGAATGCTAACCAAAAGGGGAGACTAGAAACACACAAAGATGTGATGCTCTGACTCCAGTGGGGCTGTTAAGAATTAACAGTAGCCAGATCTTTTCCCTTAGCATAAATACTTCAGTTATTGTTTCCAGGGTTAAAAATCCCTAGGATCATTTCAGTAA
This sequence comes from Oxyruncus cristatus, assembly GCA_013399855.1. Taxonomy (NCBI): domain Eukaryota; kingdom Metazoa; phylum Chordata; class Aves; order Passeriformes; family Cotingidae; genus Oxyruncus; species Oxyruncus cristatus. The sequence continues at coordinate 552,760 of VXAY01000871.1, forward strand.
ACATAGGTTGGAGAGGGATATTCCATGTGAATTTATGTTGACAAACCCATGGAGATTATAACTTTTGGGAAGGAGCAGTGCTAATGTGCTGATACAAAACTTTTCCCTCATTATGCTGAGGGCAGAAGATTATACCTGATCGTAACTGGCACAGTGGCTAAGGAGCTCCAAGGACTGGGAGAGTGCAAGTGTCATGCCAACATGGAATGTAAAAAATCGACCAGCTAACTGATGCAACAATTGGCTAGTTACATTATAATAATCCCATAGAGAAAACAAACAAACAAACAAAACTATGCAATACAATAGCAGAGGAATTAAAGAATAGAAATATCATTAATGCTGATAAACAGGCTGTGAAGGAAGGTGAATATTACCGGACATCTGATTTATTCTTTAACACAACAAGTGCAACTGCTAATCTTCAGAAAGCTGATTTTCAAACACAGTGGGTGATCCAGTTTGGGGTGGTTGTCCAAAGAAACAGATCCTCAAGAAAGTAATGGCTCCACCATTTCTTAAAATTCAGCTTGTGTGATCTCTACTCTCCAAGAATTTGCATTCAGATAACTCGTCTAATTGTTTTAATGGCAGTTTCTCAACAAAAATTTTTCTTCATTTTATCATCTAGTATTTGACTTCCTTTTCTTCCCTTCAGCAGCTTAAATATCATACTAGCATGCTAGTCTTTCAGCTACTGTAGTATGTCAAACGTGGGTGTAAGATTAGAAAAAACCTGACATTTTGCTAGCCTGTTTGTTAGGTGATGATCCAACATTTATGTTTAATTTTTAATAATTCTCCATCTATCACTTCCCATTATTTTTATTTTTCCTAATTCTGGTTTTGTTTTGTTACGGTCTGCATTTTCTTGTTTCTTTATGCTCAGTTTTGGGGTTGTTTTTTTTCTCCTTTCCTCTTGCTCTCCCTTTACCCTTCTTTCTGTTCTGTTGTACCTCATTTTTCAGTCAGGCAGCTTCCATTACTATAATACAGTGCAAAAATTTTGCAGCTGGTTTGGAATTTTAAGAATATTTTAGTGTTACACCCAAACCTTGAAATATATTATTGGAGAATAAAAAGACAGACTAATGCTGTAGAAACTGAAGTTGTAGATCAGCATGAACTCATAATTACCAGTTGCAAACAGATAAAATAAGACAGATAGGAAGAGTTCAAACAGAAACTTTTTTAATGTCTTATATAACTACTGAATTTTCCTGTGCCTGCACAAGAATTACACCTCACTGTGACTAGGAAAATCAAACTCAGTGACACCATTGGGACATAAGGGTGAATATACAAATTGGGACTAGTGCAAAGGGATGATTTTCATGTAATCCAAATTGCATAACACTAAAATGCTTTTGTTTTGCTTAAAGATCATGTCAGTGTCATTGTTGTCTGCATGAATTTTAGAAGCTCATGTCTCATAAAGTGGATAGCCTTAGAGAGCACACCAAAGTCACAATTCCCTGATTCATTTTATGGACCAGGTAATAAGAAGTAGTTGTCCTTGGCTCTTTTTATTCAGTGTAAATCAGTCTCAACAATTCTGGGATGGTGGAGAACAAGGGAGGGAGCTTCAGTGTGAAGGCAGCTCCAAGGCGAGGAGTGGGGACCCCTGTGGAGCCTTGTTGGTTTCTTCAGTCCATCGTCCATCCGTGAGTTGGGCATGAATGCAGTCACCTGAACTCCCAGAAAAAGGGGAGCCTGCTCTGGGCTCTGACACTGTTTATTGGAAATTAGGACATCTTTATAGGCAGATATGAAGGATGCTCCCAGTTTGTACAGCACGGCAAAATCAGTCTAAGAAAGGATAAGACTGTGTATTTGGGAGCCAAGGGGCACCATTTATGTAGTGACTGAATTTTCACTGAACTACAGACTCAACCAGCTGTGAACTGAAACTGAAAATGTAGGGCTAACAATACTGACATTTTCAATAGAAACATTTCTCTTCAATAGAATAGAATTTGCAAGCCTGTAAAGTGTCTCCTTATAAATATGAGTTGTTAAGCACTTTAGGAGTGATTCCATTCAGCAGTCACTTACAAGAGAACATTTGTATTGATTCCACAGGAGAGATTTCAGGAGCAGATCACCAAGATGTGCAACCTCTACAGGTTAAAAACATCATTTATGTCAATGGTGCATTTGTCATATATAACTCTACACTACAAAAAGACTGGTAACTTGTCAGTGTGGGAAACCAGTGAAAATTATACCATCAGTTAGGAAAACACACTGACTTTGGGCATGTGACTCCCATGAATTATCATTTACTTCTAGTAGTCGAACGAAATCTTATTCATACTGTTAAGATTTAGTCCTTTCATCTGAAATTTCTGATTAGCCCAATTATCTATCAAAGGTGAGTAGTCTCAAAAATTGCATAGGTTGCTGGAGACTGAGAGTAAGTACCCAGAAATGCATTGTGGAAAAAACCCATCCACAGTCTTTCAGTAAAAACAAGCACCGGAAAAATTAAAATGCAAGAACTTGGGAGTCAGCTGCATATGCTAGCTGACATTACTGTTTCCCAAGGAAATGCCTGGCTGAATTAAGTAGGATCTATTCCTTCATAACTAGTTGCATCATCATTGCGAATCTTTTTTTCATTTTTCCTGCTGCCTCTGGGAGGTGTAGCATGAAGAGCAAAACAATGAGCCACAGCAATGAAAAAGGGATTAAGAACTTGTAGGAAAACAGAGGACAAAAGGGTTAGGGGGGGCTTTGCAGTTGACACAAAATTTACGCGGGGAGGAGATAAAGAAAAATGGAGAAGAGCCAGTGAGCAAGTGGAAACTGCATTCTTTCCTGTTTCCCATTAACCTGCCTCATTGGAAGTGCCCTAGACTAAGCTACATGCATGTTCAATGTTTCACAAATGAGGAGTCAGTATCTTGTCCTTGACACAAAGAGGTTCAAAAGCACAGTCAGACATTGTAAACAGAGTGATAACCTCTAGTCAGTGAGATGTCTGCCTAAATTTCAAGGTGGGAAGCGAAAGTAATTTTGATATATGAATAAGGCTTATTTTGTGTGCAAGGGAATGATAATTTTGCTAATTTGTCATAACTGAGGTACCACATTAAGAGCTAGTGAGATAAAACAAGTAGCTAGAGAATCTTCTGAAATTTTCTGAAATAGATAGTTTACTTCTGCAGGTTATTGTTTGGTTATGCTGATTCAGAAAAATCACAGAAAGACTTGGGCTGGAAAACGGCCTCCAGAGGCCATCCAGTCTGACCCTGTCATCAAGCAAGTTGACCTCCTAAACTAAATCAGGTTCTTTGGAGCCTTGCCATGCTCGATCTTGAAAACCTCCAAGGGCAGAAATTCCACCAGCTCTCTGGTCAATCTGTTCCAGTGCTTAAACACTTTCGTCATGACTTTTTTCCTCCTTCTTTTTCATTTCTACAATAGATCTTTTTTCTACACCTACATGCACATTCCTGTCTTCTCTGTCCTGACAGAGGTTTCTACCATCCACTAGACTAAATACAGACACAACAATGCATATACTCAAATGCTGAGGAAATGAAAACTGCAGGAGAAAGCAGCTAGAGTATATCTCTGCTCTCATTAGACCTGACATGGAGTACTGCGTTAGCTCTTGGGCCCCAACATAAGGACCTGAAACTGTTGGAGCAAGTCCAGAGGAGCACTATGAAGATGATCAGAGGGCTGGAGCACTTCTTCTATGAGCACAGGCTGAGAGAGTTTGGTTTGTTTGGCCTGGAGAAGAGAAGGCTTTGGGGAGACCTTACGGCAGCCTTCCAGTACCAAAAGGGCACCTAAAAGAAAGCTGGAGGGAGACTTTTTATAGAGGCATGCGGTGTTATGACAAGCAAGAATGGCTTCAAACTGAAAGACAGTAGGTTTATATTAGTAATTAGGTAAAAAATTCTTGATGATCCTTGTGGGTCCCTTCCAAATCAGCATATTCTGTGATTCTGTGGTTCTGTGATTCTGAAATAAGGCCCAGAGAAGTCACGTATGCCCCGTCCTTGGAAGTGTTCAAGGCCAGGTTGGACGGGGCTTTGATCAACTTGGTCTAGGGAAAGGTGTCCCTGCCCTTGGCAGGGGGGGTTGAAAGTGAATGGTCTTTGGAGTCCCTTCCAAACCAAACCATTCTATAATTCTATGATATCTTCTTATCAGCTATTGCTTTTGCAAGTCCTAAAATAGAACAAGAATTTTGTAGGCCATGTAAAGTGTTTGCTTAAAGAAAAATATCATTGAAAGGATTAAGAACAGCTGAGCTGAATTGCAAAAATCCCCAGGACATCCCCCAAATTACATAAAACCAGGACTGTAGTAGCCATATTTATAGCAATGCTTGCATTTTAACATTTAAAGAATGACAAAATTATTATTATTTCTCTACCATTTCAATATGACAAAAGTGCTTTCTTTACAGGAAGACAGAAGTTACTCAATATGAAAGCTTTGTGATGAGAAACAACCTTCTAATATTTTAAGTAGCACAGCCAAAATAATTCAGAAATGTAGAAAGAGATATAGTCTGTTTCCTACCTTTAATTAAAACTTGAAAATTTTATAATCTGAAATAATTTCCTGTTTGTCACACATCTATGGCTTATGAGGGGACAACTGGAAGAATTTAGTTCACACATGTCAAATAGAACAAGTGGGTGAACTTTTAAACAAATTTAGTTTATCCACAGTATGCAGTGCCTTCTTTTTTGCTGCAGTATGCTTTCCTCTTTCACTTTCCCCCAAAATCTGCTGCCCCCCTTTGCTATATGAATAAACAAAAAAGTTGCCTGACATAGTATAGTAATATTCTTGCAGACTTGCAGGTTTGCTTGCCTGCAAAACCACAGCATACCCACACAGAGACAAGATCCTGCACATGCAGTTCCTTTGCAGCAGGAAAAGCAAAACAGATGAGTGTCTTGGCATGCTGACAAACCAGCATAGCTGAAGTCTAGAAGGTGTGGGATAGCCACTCAGAGAGATGCTTGCTCTAAGTGGCCAGCCAGCTAAGAATCACACTTCCCAGCTGATGTTGAGCCAAACAGGATAAATTATCTGTCACCCTAAGGTATTGCTTACCGAGCTATATTCGGCACATGGGTCCTACATCATGCAGAGATTATTCCATCAGCTGTCTGGCATAGCTGAAATCACAGCACTATCCTGACTTTCTTGTTTTTAGAAATGGAACATTTCATTTTGTGAGACATTATTGGTTTTATTTATTCTCTTTCAGACAAATATAAAAGGAAAGTTTATCCACAGTTGGAGGAAGATTGACACAATAAAAATTGTACTGAGGGATTAGCATAAGGGTATCTGTATGTTAATCACTGCAGTGATTGTCAGTCTTGCAGACATATGTGGACCGTATTTTCACAGGAGCATTTCTCTAAGGATTTCCTATTGTCATTGGTGTAATAATACACTACAGCTGCTTATAAACAGCATATGGCCAAGGTGAAAGGAGCATTACTTTTAATGAGCACCTAGTCTTCCTTTATTTACTAGGTTGAAAAATATAGTATTGGCATCTTCTAGAGGAGGGAACACTTTCAGAAACGAAACTGTTTCCAAACTAGTTTAGCATACACAGATAAGTTGTTTTGCCATTACTCCCAGTGCATTGCACCTAAATTCCTTCTTATTTGGAAGACTCTTGCACCTCACCAGATCAAAATGAACTCAGGATAAGATCCTGCAAGGTCATGTGTATTTGCAACTGACTGAGCTGGGTCTACTAAAACCCCCTTGGCTACCACAACTGACTGTGATTTGAAATCCCTTATTACAGCATATTTTGAAGTAACATCATATGTAAAACCAAGAAGCAGGTGGTGACTTCACTGAGTGTCTGCTCAAGTATATACGCAAATTTGTTTTAGATCAGATGGATGGATCTGAAAATCCAGGAAGAAATTTGCATAAGAAGAGAACAAAAAAAGGAATGGCAAAATGGAGCAGAATATTTTAGCTTATCAATAACATTTTGAGTTGGTTGTTTGACGTATTTTAGAAGGCTTTTCAGATGATTCATGAATGCAGGGCCATGAGTGCACTAATAGGCCTAAATTGCTTTGACCAACCTCACTTGGGATCTCCACCCACACAAACTCTGCAGATTGGTCCCGGAATTCCATTTAAGCTCAGACCCAGCCTTTCAGCCCTAGACTGAGCTGTGTTGCTTTTGTACATAAAAAGCATAACTTAAAATGCTAATGTTTACAGGCTGTAGATACTTCATTGTGGGTGACTGACTGAAATTGAATTCTTGAATTCTCAGACTTGAGCTTGTTAGCAGCAACAAGTACAGATTGGTTGTAAATTTTGATAAAAAATAAACTAAAGCAGCAGATTCTGAATCCTTTGATTAATGAAGGGACATGAGACTAAACCACCTGTGCATAAACTACATAAGTTCTGGTGGATTCAGCTCTACAAAACAAGCCAGCAACTGTGTGTCATTAAAATAGAGTAAGAGGTCTATTCTCTTTTTTTGTTTGTTTTTTTCTTAAATAAACCCTGGATCTGCTATGGCTGTTGCTTACTCTACTTCGTCTATGATACCTGTAGCTGTAAGTATCTTATTCTCTGTTTCTGGCATAGTCTCTGGGTGGACTTCAGACCTATTAACTTATTTTCAGCCCTGCCTCCTTTTCTTTCTTCATCTCTGTCTATATCTCCTTCTCTTCCTAACTGCAATCCCTGATGGGACAGTGAACCTGATGAATTGCTGTGTTTCGGTGGCACCCTGTTACGACCCACCCTACTCAAATGTGGGGGACTGTTGGGAAGAGCAGTATCCCCACCTGCAGTGCCACCCCTCTGTGCTATTGCTGGTCCTCCCTCATGGGGCAACCCTGATCTGGATTTTTCCTGATGGTACCTCAGAGCAACTAACCTGCCTACACCTCTGGAGACAATGAATGATGAGTAAACTTGCTGTGCTCTTAGAAACTATATTTTGGAGAATTTGCTTTTTTAGACTTAGTTCTGGAAAAGTCACGGGATACAACTTCTGAATTTAAGAAGAAGGTAAGGGGAAAAAACAAAATAGAGGTGAAAACCAAGGGGAATGAAATGAGGTACCTGGATTTTCAGAGCAGAGGGGAGCATTCAGAGATGTCTGCTTGGCGCTCAAGGGAAAGAACAATTCTTTGCTGTGATGTGCCAGAATAGCTGGGGGCTAGGAGAAAGTCTCAAGAGTCACCAGGAACACTTTCTCAAAGCAGAGAAATAGAACAAAAAAGACTGCAAAATTTTGACAACAGAGGAATAGAAATGCAACAATATGTTGAATGTCACAGCAGTTTCCCATTATTTACTGGTGAACTAACAGCAAACCCCTCAGCTAGGGTTTCTAGCTGCAAGACAAGGGGAGAAAAGAAAGTCTATGGTTAGTTGGACTGTGAACCACCAGCTTGAAGAAGTTATAGAAGTGGCAAGTAAAAAACCAAGATACATCAGGCAAATTATTTCCAGTTTTTCGCTTCAAATGCTATTATGTACAAATCCATCTACAATATTGCTGTAATTTGGGCCACCCACTTCAAATTCATTTATTTTGAGTCAGATATATTTAGCAATATAAGAGGATCTCCTTTCTGTTCTGTTTCTTGTGATAATGCAGTGATTTAATTGGTTCAAACCTAATGAGATAGAAGATGACAGAAAATTAAAATATAAGGGTAGTAAACAAAAGGGAGAAGCTCCTTGTGCCAGAACTTGATTATCTCGTTGCAAGATCACTTGAACATCACATGGCAATCAGTGAGTTTAGTCCAATAGTAAGAAGACCCTTTCATACTATAAAACAAATGGATGAGCACAAGAAGACTAAAGGACATTCAAAGAACATTTTAAGGAAACACATAAGCTCAATGTATCATATGTTTTTTTTCTTATTTTCGCAGTTTATTTTTAACATGCATCAATTATTTTAATTCAATTATCTGGGTTTTTATAGCTCAATATACCTTCACTTTTTCCAGTCTAATGCAGCAAAATATTCTTTCCCTTGCTGTATCAGAGAGAAACTGATATTATACAGACAACCCATTTTAAAACTGAGAGAATAATATTGATATGGAGTATTAATCCACTTCATAATAGAGGATCTGAAACACTATTTTGCATTCTACAGGATTTTTCAGACAATATACCTCAGAAAGACAAGCCATAGCCAAACCTTTGGTCAACAGAAGGACTTCATCATCACCTCCATCATTATTCCCCCCAAAAAATTGCAACTGGCTGATAAATAAAATAGAAAAAGCTTCCAACATATGGAAACATTTTAATATTCTACTGCAGACTGTGGAGAGAATCACCTGAAAGGAAACAACTTTAAATCTCTACGTATTTGAGAATGATAAAAGAAAACACCTTCTGAAACTTTGATAACCATTAGGCAAGGAGTACAACTGGCTGAATAACTTTAATTTTCTGTTTAACATCTCAATAAACAGTCTGTATGATAGGACAGGGTGCACACTTAAAAAGCCTGCAGATGATGCCAAGCTAAAAAGTCTTGGGAAGAGCAAGCAATATTACATTTCCAAGAAACACGGCTCCCATTCAGAGGGACCATGACCGTAAAGGAAGCCAACAGGAAACTTATGAAGTTTAAATTGCTTGAGGAAGATTATAAATAAAAAAAAAAAAGTAATGGAAAGATAAGGATTATCAGAATATTGCTTTAATTTTGTCCATGAATATCCAATAAAATGTGTTTATTTTTAGCTGGAGAGGTGACTGGGGAGAAAATATGCTAGAGACCCAATGAATAATGCTCCGAAGAGGTTAATACACTGTTCTTTGTCTCTTTCAGTAACAACAGAGAGCAGCAAAGGAAATTAGGTGCAACACTTTCAGAACAAAATTTTAAAAAAATAACAAAAACTCTATGCACACTTCTGAAAGGGTAGATTTAAGATACATAGCTCCTTTCCACAAGAATTGATGAGTTTTTAGAGTCCCTGGAGGTTTAAAACAGATTGAAAGTTTTCTAGTGTGTAGAAAAAAACCACACTTATGGCTATGAAACACAGAAGATGTTAATTGTGTCAAGAGAACAAAGTGTGCTTGTCTGCTCTTATACTCCACCATAAGCACCTTCTACTGAACAGTGGCTGGAGGTGAGATGCTGCGTTGGATGGATCTCTGAACAAACACAACTGCACTCAATCCTTGATAGGTCTCCCCTGTTGATTCTCTTCCCTTTTAAATGAAACTGTGAAGATTACAACCTCTACTTCCCTCTCCTGCACACCCGTTTTCACTTAAAGAAAGCGTAGGCACGTCCTGCACGTGTTACAAGACGTATCTGACATGGACAATCAAAGCAGCAGGAGACAGGGGAAAGTGCAGGGTGCAAGCAAAGAGAATTCAGATGTGGTCGGTGTGCTCTAACCCTCTCTCCAGAATCAAACCCTAATTCAGGAGCACATTGGATATTTGCTTAAATTGTGACTCATTGATGTGAACATCTATTTTTCCCTTGATCTTTCCATTCCGATTTTGTTTGTGTAATACCTAACACAGAGGGAACACATCATCATTTGAAACTTCTAGTGCTATTACTAGCGTTATTACTATTATTATTAGATGGCAACCTTTAGCAGTGAGGACTTATAACCTAGAGTGCTCAGTGCAAGCAGCAGAAGAGGAGGCTGTAGTTCAGTTCCGACAACTATTTCACAAATGAGTTCCTTTCTAGCACCCCAGACATAACAAATCTATTTTTCAATGTCTCTTTTATTTCAATTCCTACTATCTAAGCCTGATCCCCCGTAGGAAACTGAGGGGGCGGTGGGCAAGAAGGGTGCAGGGGAGAAAAGTTTAATGCTTATAATAATGTTTTTTTACAAAGACAGGAATAGTTATGTTAAATAGAATTTTGTTATTCTTTTATAGTATGTTTATCCTATTCATGCATTAATAATGAGTTCATTTGTTTAAGTGTTTGCTATCCTCCCTTAAGCCAATAATACAGTTCAGAAAATCAAATTATTGCATTCCTTTTGTGGCACATACACCATGTTTAACACTAAGAAATAATGAGATTTTTTTCCTGGAAAGTTAGGTTTTTTTCTTCATGGCATAATTAAAAGTAAATACTAATTTTTTAACATAAACTCACAAAGCTTTTAGCAAAGGAAACTATTTTAATAAATTTGGAAAGAAAAATAATCATTATAAAACTAAATGTTCAGCTTGAAAATGCAGAGGGGATAGTAAACACTTGTTTATTTTTAATTTTTTTAAATTCTTTGTTTGATATTAAGATTTTCCAAACTACAAGGAAACTCTGATCCAGGAAAAGGCATTTAGCAGTTCCCAAATAGTGAAAATCCTATCCATTTCTGCTAAACTTGAAGACTTTGGATTCCATTTTTTCCCCTTTCAAATTAAAAATATGTATTTGGAAAGATGGGAACTGAAATTAATAGAAGATAACTCTTCAAATCTAAGTCATAGAACTGTGCATTGTTTTTCGCAACTAACTCCAAATCAAGAAAAATAGTTGCCTTTCAGAACATAAAGCACCATCAGCTCTCTGCAACATGTGGCTTTCATCTTTTAATGTCCAGTTCTGCAGCATTTAATCACTCCTTTCTCAAAAAAAAGTTGGCATATTTAGAGACATCTCAGCCATAGTATCACGGGATCACAGAATCAAGTAGGTTGGAAAACACCTCCGAGATCATCAAGTCCAACCCGTGACCAAACACCACCATGTCAACTAGACCATGGCACTGAGTGCCACATCCAGCCTTTCCTTAAAGACCTCAGGGAATGGTAACTCCACCACCTCCCTGGGCAGCCCATTCCAATAACTAATCTTTCTGTGGAGAACTTCTTCCTAGTGTCCAAAACTCTTCTGGTGCAGCTTAAGACTATGTCCTCTTGTCCTACCATAGATGACTGGGAGAAACAGCCTACAAACCCTACAAACTCCTTTCCACGTGCAGTCTTGCCTCCCAAGAAAAGACATAAAAGAAGTAGGTGTGCAAATCCTTGTTTTTGTCCATTTGCAAGCATCTGCAGGACTCTCAAGTATGAGCTTTTTATGTGAGCAAGAGTGAAAGAGTTCTAAGGACAAAGTCACTTCAGAATTACTATAATGGCAAAAGGACTATTATGAAAATTGCAGCTAACTGCTCTGTATTTTATAAGAAAATAACTCTCAAAACGAACGTCAGGATCCGTTGTTAGCACCCCTGAAGTCTCTTTGATGTGCTAACTAAATCTAGGACATCAGGCCTTCCCAGATCTACATCTTATTACCAGGAGACCAGCACAACAGTTAATATTTCATATTTTGGTGGTCTTTTAAATTGTTTCTTTCTACCTAACCAGAATGTGCTTGGATTCCCCTTCAGTGAAGCAGTAATTTCCTTCCAATTTGTGCAAGACAGTAGTCAGCTTCATAAAATGACTGCACAACACAAGTAAACAGGGATTTGGATACTACAGTGAATTTGAGACGCCTCAGGAGAAGCCAAGGGAGATACTCAAGATTTAAGAATAAAGTTGAATTTTCCCCTGAATTAGAGGGTTTTTTCCCCTGAATTGCTTATGATTTTTCACCTGGTGGTCCTCAGAAGCAGTCAAACTTTTCAAAATCCCACTTTTGGATTGAGACTTTCTGCTGAACACAACAGTTAATATCTTCTATATTATATTTTCCCACATAAAGGAGGAATTTTTTTTTTCAAAACTGGTTACTGAAAGGTTATTTTCATAATTATAGCCAGCCTTCTTATTCTATTTGCATGAAAGTTAAAGTGCAGTCCTTGCTGCCACCATGACAGCTCATGAACATACACAGGCAAGAGGTGTGCCCTACATGCCCAGTTTCTACAACATTCTGTTTGTGTCCAACTGCATGGCATGTTGCAGAGAGGAGCCAACTAGCCTCTGCCCTTCCCTTTCACAATCCGCACACCTTCTCCTAGCCCAGATCAGGATCCTATAGTCTCTAAGAATTCAGCAGCAGTCTGACCTCACAGGTAAATTAACCCACCTTTTAGTAGAGGCTGGACAAGGTGACCTCCCAAGCTCCCTTCCAGCCCATATTATTCTATGATAATATTCTTCCTGCCCCTCCCAGCAGACCATTTCCCCAGCAAAGAGCTCAGCCCTACACTGCCACACCTACTCTTCCACCACCTATTCCCTACTGCTGAAAACCAACACCTTATCTCTGTTCCTCTCCCCATGCCAGCCAAGCCTTCCAATCATTCCAATATCTAGCACATACACCATCTCACCAGCTGGATTCTCTCATACACTATTTCTGTTCCTGAACATTGCATACGGAGAAAAGAGCTCCTGACATCTATCTAGGCTCACACAGGAACTGTCAAATACAGGAGAATATATTCAATGGCTGAAAACCAGGAACATCAATTACTTGTCATTCACCTGGTTAAGGTAACCTGCATGAGTCACTTACCTACACAGAAGCACTTTTTGCTGGTACCAAACACCCTACATAAGCACTCAGGACTTCCTGCTATTAGACAATCAAAATAGCCACAGACTGGGAAAAATTTAGAGGGATAGTGAGAAACACGTACTTTTACGATAGTAAAATCTCACCTTGGAAATCACTCTATTTTTCCTATTTTTCCAAGGTAAAATCTCACCTTGGAAATCACTCTATCTTTCTTTTTTCTATAATCCAGTATATTTTATTCTTGTTTAGCATTTTAAATCTTCCTAGGGCTTTATTTTTCGGGCTTTATTCCCGCACCTTCCCTTAAATTCTTACTGAAGCATGGCTAATATTTTTCCTCATTGATGGTTACCAGGCTTTACATGTGGGAAAAACTCCTGCCTGATGCTCACAGTCATGCATTTCATTCACATGATCCTCAGCAATGTCAGACGTTATCAAACTTCAGCCACACAGTCCCCTGTGGGAAGTTCCCTTAGAAATTGTACAGCAACTGGGACAATAATCTCCTCTGAACAGATTTTCCATCATTTATATATCTGTGATACAAGGTCAGATATGGCTTCTAATCTTCAAGCGGTTTGACTTAACTCATGGGATTCCACAACTGTGAGCCCTTTCTCTCCTCTGCATCACTTTAATATTTGAAGCACAAAATCCTTTTGAAGTTAGGATGTTTTTAGTTCTGCCTTTGCTTATCAAGGGACCTCATTAGTGTCAGTCTTCTAAGTTATCAACAGGCGAAGGGAAGCTCCATATGACTGTACAGTAATTTTTGGCACACTGCATTATATGTTCATTATATAACTAAGATGCTCCCCAGCTTGAACCAATACGGTTACAGAATTTTTACTTTGGCACAGTCATATTCAAAATAGAACTCGAAGTCTTGCTTCTTGTCTTGAAATTCTTAGCACAAAAAAAAAAAGATGGGGAATCTTGCTGTTTCCCCTGTGCGTTCACATGAGTTAGAGTCTAACACAAGAAACAAGCAGCAGAAGCAGAGAGTAGCCAAGTCTCTGGAGGGGAAGGTCCAAATCCACATTTCTTTTTCTATCTCATCCTGCCTTGTGGACCCTCAGAAGTACAAAAAGAAGAGACTGTTCAACTGTGTACCTTGAAAAGGAATTTACTGTTGGGCAACTGCCCTCAGCCACCAGGGTCACTACTCTGAGCAGCTCTTCACTCAGAGAGTAGACACTCTCATGTTTTTAATTAGACACCTATTGTTTCTTAGGATATTGCTTGCTTTCAAGTAATTACCAAAACCATGACACAGGCAGAACAGCTTCTAATTCGCAATTTAATTCTCACCAAAGCAAAGTCTTCTCAGGGTCAACAGGTTATTGAAATCACAAGTGATTCAATCACAAATTCACATATGATAGAAAATCTTAAAAAGACTTGGATCTGAGCTGTTTTAATGCTGGAGCTCAAAAATATTTTATTCCAGAATGGATGAGTCTCGCACTTTGCTTTGGAACATCACGAAAATGTGAAGAAATACTACCACTAGTAACTGAATAAGTAATCCCCTTCAAAATTCCTTTTCATCCAAAGCAGACCAGACCCATGGAGAGCACCTGGGGCCTTCAGTCCACTGGTGGTGTCTGCACTCTCACATCCAGCCTGGACACCCCCATCCAGCTCCACGTTTCCCATACCATGCTGTGCCATGCTGCCACATCCCTTTCCCAATTCTCTGTCTCAGCACTATATGCTTTGAATCAGCCTACGGATACCTCATAGCAATTAAATAAGACTGTACCAAGGTCTCCAAGAGCCCAGACCTATAGGAGGTTGCATCTTGCTGGTGCTGGTGTCTGGTCATGGTTACTGTCACAAGACTTGACCTGCAGATTGACTTTTTGGCTTGACCTTGGCCCTGTCTCGTTACCTTGCCTGAGGATGTGGGCTCTTGGCCGAATGTGGCAACCATATTTTCCTTAATCACTTTGTTGGATACTGTGAGACTGGGCGCTGCCTGGAGTGGCCTCTGCTTTGCTGATCATATTTTCATGTCCCTGAGCAAACAGCTGACCTTTGCTGCTCCTGGACAGGTGGGAGTGTTTGTTTGTGGAGGGTGGAAGTCTCACTTGCATCGCCCTGATAGGATATACTCTGAAAGTACAGTTCTTGGTTTTCACCTGATTTCAGGCTGCTTTCTTGACGCATCACTGCCATCTTCAATTATGATCCTTTCCCCTAAAGTATTTGAAACTGGTTTCTAATGTGGTATCTCTGCAGATATTCATTTATTCAACCAAAACATTTATGAATACACTGACTTGATTCCTACCTGAGGAAAAACTGTAACACCTTGCATGGTACATCTCTTCCAATTTGATGTTAAACCACAAATAAAGCTTTCCAATACCCTTCAATCCTCCACTTTTATGTTGTATTTTTTCCTTAACTTCTTTTTAATGGCATAATTTTTAATAAAATTGTGACATGTAGTTTCATATCGGGGAAGAGCTGCCTTATTCTGAAATGATCCATTATTGACAAGGACATGTTATTTTTCACTGTGTTGATCCCTAGTTGCTTACAAAACTATTATCAGTTTCAACAGCCTTTTGGGAAGCAAACTCAGATTTCCTGAATTGTCTGGCGACAGCTCACCTGTGTACACAACATTAAAAAAAATAAAAATAAAAAAAAATACACTAGATCTGGTCTTCTAGAATCTCGTTCACCCATTCTACAACTCAGAGGTAACTGGACTGCTACTCTTAGACCAAATCCTCAATATATCAGAAGCTGAATTTACTTTTTTATGCCTATTTCAAATCATAAAGTACTTAAACTTTCCAGCCTGCTGTCTTTCTGTTCTGGTCTGGGCCTTTCTTAGTTACATAAATCCAAGTTTAACTTTTTGCTGGAGACTAACACAGAAGATATCTTAAACAAATTGGCCTTCTTAATATAACTTCTCATTGATTTTTCACTTTCCTTTACCCTTTTCTCTATCTCTGCCTTAACTTTTCTAAATCTGTTCATAACCTCTTGTACTTATTCTTTCTTCTCATCTTTAGAAATTTGATTAATTTTATGCTTTCAGTAGGATTCCTGCTTCCCTGTATTCTTTTATATTTTGATTTCTGCTGCTCTAAGCAACACATCTGACAGTGATGGCTGATAACCAACAGCAAACCAAGGGTGCAAGGAATTGAACTGAAATGTTATTGGTCTTGTGAAATGTCTTTTGCAGCAACTCTATTCCTCAGGCATTCAAGCATCTCACAGAAGACTGCAGTTTCAGAAGACTGGGGCTTTTCTAAAAGCAACATTCTTAACAATTTGGAAAAAAAATGTAAGGAACAATCAAATGTGAATTTAAAAGAAAAGATTTTGTTCTTAAAAACCCCTGTATTTTAGAAAAGCATGATAGGATGAAGAAATGCAAGATAGTTTCTTCATTGTCTTTATAATTCTCCCTTTCACTTATTTGTTTTTAAACTGAAAGTTCAAAATATTTGTGTTTCTTTCAGTTTAGAAGAATTGCTTTTCTTCTGTCCAGATTTCAGTTATTCCACGACTTCCCCCGTTCCAAATCATCAAAATTCTTTCCTAGAGTGTTTTAAACAGAAAAAAAATGTAATCAATGAATAATTATTAATCATACGGTGTTACATACTTCAGTGTTCTGAATGGTGATTTTTTTTTTTTGCTTTTTTGTTGATTTAGAGCTGAGCCCTACAGTACAACCTAGTCATCTACAAGTAAAGCTTAGAATATCTGGCGGTACTGAAGGTATTACAAATTCTTTAAAACAATATATTGCCTTATCCTTTCCTCTGACCGTGAGTCATATTCTTTGGGTTAGACACTGCTCTGCATGAGAGATGTTTATAATTTGCTCTGGCTCGATAAATTTTCTGTAACAAAGGCTCAACATTAGGCTCTAGCTAATATTTGCTAAAACACTTAGCACAGATTAAGGTGTGGCTACACACAAAGCTGATTAAACAGCTCTTCAAAAGGTAACCAAAGTTTTCCAGGAGCTAAATACAATATATACCACAGAATCCTGATCAGCACTTCCAACTTTAATCCTTTTTTTTTTACCATGTATTGGTCTTTTTTCCATTGCTATAAATAATATATAATAGTTATGTATACAGATATTTAAACCCTTTTGTCAAATGTTAATACCTGTAGCA
This sequence comes from Oxyruncus cristatus, assembly GCA_013399855.1. Classification (NCBI taxonomy): domain Eukaryota; kingdom Metazoa; phylum Chordata; class Aves; order Passeriformes; family Cotingidae; genus Oxyruncus; species Oxyruncus cristatus. The sequence goes on from VXAY01000871.1 coordinate 569,395, forward strand.
ATGCTATGTTTTCAAATGGTATGGCCATTTCTCCACAGTGCTTTGAGTATCAAGTGCAGCACTCTTTGGGTATCAAGTACAGCACTGACTGTCATTGCTAAAATGATAGTCTAAGTGCCAAAGTAGAGTTAAATGATGATTCTTCCCCACAAACAGACATAGAGTGCCCTAAAGAGGTAGTAAACCTGTAATCTATAATGATTGATCTGCAGTAGGAACATTCTGATCTTGTCTTCAATTTTTATGACTGAAGTTATTGAAACAACTCACTTAGCAAAACTAACACTGGAAGCAAATTGTAGGCTTAAATGAGATAAAGGAAGAGAAACAACAAAAGGTCTTTTTCTGAACCTGGGACTCATTGTGTATGGAGCTGTGAAATTAAATACAAGCTAACTAACAGCTGAATGATAATTATGACCTCAGTTGCGCAGTCATAGTATGGAAGGGCAGGTTTACACTTTCAAATAATAATTTCTAGCATATTAATTATGCAAAAAGTTGCATGCAAATGAAATTTCAACTCTTAAAATGTCAAATAACACGAAATCATTTGGGGAATTAAATAATTAATTCTTTGCAAATGTCAAATTACTAAAAACAACACAACATTTTTCAGAAACCTTCTACTCTCCAGGTCACTTAACTAGATAAAGATACTGATTCAGGAAAAAAATGTGTCTCAACTGCTAGTCACAAATAGATAATTTCTAGCAAAATATGCCACTTCCTACACCAAATACTTTTGACTAGTCATGCTGAAGACAGTGTATATTCATTGAGAGAAAGATCATTTGGAAGAAGTAGTGATGTGAGAAGAAAATACATTTTTTATTTCACAATCTATTGTAACAGTGTTCAGATAAGAAAACAAGCAAAGTTGTCACCAAAGTATTATTTTGTCATAAAATGAAATGAGCTCAGTAGACTGCATCAAAGAGCCAGGTCTGGTTTTATTTATTCCATATCACATCAGAACAGATATTTACAGAATTTAATCCAATAAGTAGTCTTGTGGAAATCTTCATCTTCACTGCCTATGTGCTGTTCGGTTCACTGAGTTATTGAATTTCTCCTAAACTTTAATCTTTCATGTCACACAGTACATCTGTATTGGCAATGAAGACTATCCAGATTATGGTAGGAGTGAGAAGGGGCACAAAGGAGAGCAAAATAAGATCATCTAATGTTTATTGCATTGCTCTTTCTTCCTAAGAAGTGAAAGGTTGAAGAAACTGTTAAAAAGTTTCTGCCTAGAAGTTTTCATGGACTTTTGCACATTCATGTCAAATAAATAAAAAGAGGGATTTTTTTTTGCCATTTTTATGCATGTGATTTAATTTCAATAATTAAAATCAAAGGTTCAGAATTTTAGAATCTGAACCACATCTATACAGAAAGGCATTATTTATATCGTGTGGTACATCAGCTCATTCATTTATTTTAACGAAACACCAAGAGGAAACACGCTAAACCTGAGGAAAGATATCACTCTGACTATCAACATCAATGCATTTCATGAACATTTCTTATTTTCCAGCATTAGATTATCCACCAAATTTCAGATTTAAAATGTAATTTGTTTTGCAATGGGATTGTATTTGGGAACTAGAATATGACTCCAGCATCAGAATTATTGACTCAAGTATGACAGTTATAGATATACAGAGGGACTCTAAAAACGTCTTCTAATCTCCTCCCTACTTTTTAGCAGATCATGTGTATATAAGGAGTTTGTAGAATACTTCTCTAACCTTTTCATACTTACTTAGAGTGAAAGAGATTCCAACACTTTTCTAAGTCCTGGTATGAAATAGTTTTACTATCTTAACAATCAGAGAGTTTTACCACTATCTAATATTAGTTTTTCCCCATTCACTTGTTTCCTAAGGGGATATATACATATTTCTATATATATATATATTTATA
>VXAY01000871.1:571450-604711 GCA_013399855.1 Oxyruncus cristatus
TATATATGAAAACTATAGAGGAAGACTGCTGTGATCTCTCTCCTTGTCGTGCCCTCCCTCAACAAAAGAACAAATCCAGTTTCTTTTTTCTTCCTGGTTTTGTACCTAAGGAACATTTGTGTGAAAAAGTTTTAAACCTAGGCATGGTATTTCAACTCGGCTTCTACTAACACTGAACAGACCAAAAGATGGGTGGGTTCTAAGGTCACTGCATCTGTCAGCCTTGGAGGAATGTCTCTGAAAGGCAGAGAAGCCTCTCAGTCAGACATGTATTGTGTCTTGGGAGCTCTAAGTCAAATGCTCAAATGATGATGAGTGAGGCTTCTAGCAGAATCCTGGAATTTAGGAATTCATCTCCTTAGAATTAAGTGCAATTTCAGATAAAGGGTGCATGATACTAACTTATATTTTGCTAGAAATTTTTAATGCTGTAGGTTTTATGCTTTTTAATCATTGTACAGCTTGGGAACTTGAATCATACTGCTAAAGTATAGAGGAATCAAAGCTATTGATTCTGACAAGAAGAAATATGTTTTTTCAATATCTAAGCAGTAGTGAGGAACAAGGTGCAAATATTGATTTGGTATATTGCTATCATTCTTTACTTAAGAGTGTTCACTGAGACAGTGATGTCAGTGGTCAATAGTGTTACAATAGTTATTGGTGTAGCATGGACTGTAGCTGACCTTAGACTAAGACAGTCATTAACATGCTTTGAAATAACATCATTATATATACCCAGAGCTGAATTTAGATAATAATGTTTATCAGCAAGCTTGAGGAACAGGTGTGGTAGAAGGACAGTTGAGTAGACTTTTCCTTATAATACAATAAACTGCTGCTGCATTTTACCACAGAATGATATCTTAGAGCACAGATATATAAGGAAAAAAACCACCACGTACCATGTCAGGATCCAACCCAACAGCAGGTCTTCTTTACCTCTTCTGGTTTAGGTTTTACTTCTAATTTTTTCTCTTTTCACACTGAAATGGGAAGTTTGCTTGTAATAGGTAATTAAGAACCCAATACTTGGATTCTTAATCCTCCAGCAGGAGGGAAGAATATGGCAGAGATATGTAACAGAGATAAGAGGTGGTTTTTTATGCCACAGACACGGATGCCTAAATTAGGTTTATACTCTGTAATTTGCCTTGCCACATGGCACATTGCACACCGTTACTCTTAAGATGCCCTCATTTTTCCAGTGGCAAAATCTGCAAGCACTGGACATACATAAAGTGGGCTGTACAAATGAGCATAGAATTTTCTTACACAGCCCAAATGGCTTCACTCCAGCACATTGTAGGTAAATACTGTAACACTCAAACAACACAGTCACCCCATGCTCTCTTTAAAATTTCGGATGATGGACTAGGCGAGGTCTCTGCTGGGAGAAAACATAAACAGCCAACACAAGATGTAACTTTATAGCACTGCTAGTAATTAACTGTTCCCAGGTGTTTTTACATCACAACAGTTAATTAACCACTCTTGCATAGTATTTCATTGTTAACAAAGAGCTCTTTGAGATGCTTGGTAATAGCTCCTAGTATTTAAAATAAGGATAACCATTCAGGCTTTTTTACCCTCTGTTTTTCTATAAAAGTGGACCCAAAAAAAAAAAAAAAAGAGAAGGTTGTCAGAAATGGCTAGAAAGTGTCAGAGAGCTTTCATCAGCCTAATGGAGCCCATAAATGATGGCAAAACACAAGATAATGGTGGGTTTGCAAGCCTTCATCTTTAATGATGCTGAAATTTGAGACAATTTTATTTGTACATTTGTAAAACTGGTATAAGAATCCTTAGAAGCTGTCACTACTGGTCTTTTCTTAAGCTAAGGGGCTTTGTACTTTCAAAGTTCTTACACAGTGTTGCTAGGCTGAAAGCAAGGCATTTTCAAAGGAATTCATAAAGGAACAAAGCAGACAACTGTGCAGTGGGGAGGATTCTCACTGCAGAGTTGTGAAGAACACAGGGCCAAGTTTCCCTGAAGAGAGTGGGACCAGCTAGGCAGTCTGGGTTTGTAAATCAGTGTGGAGGCACAGGACATGTGTGGAAGGTGGTTAGTGACAGAAGTCTGACTCTGAAAGTGACTCACAGAGTGAGAGGAGACTAAGGTGAGACCTCATTGCTGTCTTCAGCATCTTCAAGAGGGGAAGAGAAGGGGCAGGCACTGATTTCTTCACTCTCATGACCAGTGACAGGACTTGAGGAAACAGCATGAGCTCAATCGGGAGGTTTAAACTGGATATCAGAAAAAAGTTTTTCAACCAGAGGGTAATTGAGCACTGGAACAGGCTCCCCGGGGAATTGATCACAGCACCAAGTCTGGCAGAGTTCAAGAAGCATTTGGACAACGTTCCCAGGCACATGGTGTGATTCTTGGGGCTGTCTTGTGCAGGACCGGGAGTAGAACTGAATGATCCTGATGGATGCCTTCCAACTCAGCATATTCTATGATTATGTGATTCTATGAATGAGGGAGACACTGTGGCTGAGCACTGAATTGGGAAGAGCTGGAGGGGAGTTATGAGCAACCAAGAAAGAAAAAAGGAATAAGGATTTTTAAGGATGTGAATTATATCTCTTATATCCTCATATAAAGATATGTGGTTGGGCAACAAAGTTGGAAATAGAAGTGGAGAAAGGATTAGAAAGCAAGGACAAAAGACAACATACACAGGAATGTCACAGTGCTCTCAGGTGCTCTTCCGGTGCCCTTCACGAGGGTGTCTCTGCACAGACCTTTTATGTTCTCTTTGGTCTTTCTTGATGTCTCTGTTCAGCTGGGATAATTCATTTAATAGGCAGTTTTTCCTTCTAGGCAGATAATGGTCTAGATAGGTGATCTTTCCCCATTTTATTCAGGCAATTTTACATTTGTTCACATATTGTTGTTAAGCAGACTATTCTGACAAAGGACATGTGGTCTACTGGAAGGTGTCTCTGTCTATGACTGAGGGATCAGAACTAGATGATCTTCAAGAACCCTTCCAGCCCAAATCATTCTATTATTATGTGATTCTATGGCATAAAAATAAACACCGCTGCTTAATAGAAAGTGCTCTGATTTTTAGACACAAAACCTCAGCTGGATAAGCAACATTACTGAATACTTTTGAAAAGCCGAGTTTGTAAGATTTGTACCTTTTTAACAATAGATGAAAGGAAGGAAAAGTTTATTGCCCCGTTTTCTTCCCTTTTTGTGTAGTGTGCTGGTTTTGGCAGAGGTAAAGTTAATTTTCTTCATAACAGCTAGTATCAGACCAGGTTTTGAATTTGTGCTGGAAATTGCGTTGATAATACTAGGATGTTTTCATTACCACTGAGCAACGCTATTAATATTAATTATTAACTGGAGGCTCTTGTGCACAAACTCCTCATATTCCACGCATGTAGAAGCCTTCACTGGAAAAGTAGCTAGGTAAGAGTAGAAGTAGATAGGTAGGGATTGACTCTCTTGAGGGACAAGAGGCCTTGCAGAGGGATTTAGAAAGACTGAAACCCTGCATAGAGCAGGGAGTCGGACTTGATGATGCTTAAGGATCCCTTTCAACTCAATATATTCTATGTTTCTATCATTCTAAGTCCAAATGCCGGATCCTGCACGTAGGATGGGGTAACACCGGGGACAAGGGCAAACTGGGAGAAGAGCAGCTGGAGAGCAGCCTGAAGGAAGGGACCTGGGGCTACTGGTCGGCAGCAGCTTGATGTGAGTCAGCAGTGTGTGTCCCAGGAGCCCAGAGCCCAAACCCCATCCTGGGGTGCATCACACACAAATCACCAGCCGGCCAAGGGAGGTGATTATCCCTCTGTACTCAGTGTTGGTGCTGCCTCAGCTCGAGTGCTGGGTGCAGTGCTGGGCCCCACCATTTAAGAAGGCTGTGAAGGTCCTTGAATATGCCCAGGGGAGGACAAAAAAAAAGGAATGGCCTTTGAGGAGTAGCTGAACTTTGGAGGAAATTAGTTTGAGGAGTGACCTCATTGCTCTCTATAGCTCCCTAAGGAGGAAAAGGGGAGAGGGAGGTGCTGCGCTCTTCTCCCTGGTATTCAGTGATAGGACAGAGAAGAGTGGTCCAAAGGGCAGGTTCAGATGACATTAGGAGCATTTCTTTACTGAGAGAGTGGTCAAACACTGGAACAGGCTTCCTAGAGAGGTGGTTAATGCCCCAACCCTGTCAGTGTCTAAGAGGCATTTGGACAATGCGTTCAATAACACGCTGTAATTTTTGGCCAGCCCTGAAGAGGTTGGGTAGTAGGACTGGATTCATGCTGAAGGTCCCTTCCAACTTCAATAGCCTATTTTACTCTATTCTACTCTATTCTATATTCTGTACACAATGATAGACTACACAAAAGCCAAGGTTTGCTGCTGTTTGGTATTTTGGCCAGAAACAGCTGAGATATAAGAAAAATGGATAAAGAAAGGGAGCCAAAATGCCCCATATTTGTAAAGGAGCACTTGGAGACAGAGACGTCCCTAAAGATGTTGAGTTTAACAACTGGAGCAAAAGTATTTTAAGTACTGACACATGAAAAAATAAGAATTCTTTTTCCTTGTCTCATGTGAGTTTTGAGGGCAATTTTTTTGGTTTAGTGTACTCTTTATTTTTGCTCATGTATATTTCCATTATGGTATAATTCAGTCAGATTAAAAAAAAAAGAAAAACCAAACAAAACCCCCCAAACAAAACACAAAAAAAAAACCACAAAAACCCCAAACCACAAAAAAACCCCACCACCAAACCACCCACATATACTTTGCCAGATTCCCATGTTGCCATTTTCTCTGAAAATCGTATTTATTTTTTAGTGAATTCTAGTCTACTGTGAGCAAATATGGAAGAAAATAAATGCCTTGACTGAAGACAGACTGAAAAAGACCAGATGAAAGTTGAGTGTGGCTGCTCATTCATAGGTAGTATTTTCCTGAAGAATACATTCTCTTGATACAAAAAGCTGTAAGCAAAAAGTTGTTAAAAAACTCCTAAATATTGATGTGAGGAAATGCAGCATCAAGGGGATTAGGAGACTATCTTTAAAATATAAGCTTCCAGCAAGGAGACAACTATGACTCACACATCTGTACTGTCCTCGAAGAACTTAGCACTGTAATCAACAGTATACACATTTGCGTCTTTTCCATCAGGTAAACCAGAAAAAGTTTAGTCACATTTTCCATTCATCCTTCAAATTCTGTCAGATCAGTATGTCCCACAGTTACTTCTGTGGGAAGCAGTACTGCCTTTCATTTCATATTAATGTAAGTTCCCAGTGACTGCATTCTGGGAACAGATTTTCTACCTTGTTTGGATTTCTGTGTGTAACTTTTAATTAAAATGTACAAAAAACCTGCACTACCTCTACATCCCTACATTATGACTAATAGAAAAGTACAAATAATAATATTGTGTGTTTTAATCCTAATTTCCTAAGGAATTTTGTTTGAATGAGTTTTCGATTTTTCATTCAGTCCTAAAAGCTTTTGATTCCTTTCTAAACTTCGCTTGACAGGATGGTAGAGCTACCAAAGGCACACAGCTTCTTCAAGTGTCGTGAAACTTGAGGAGGGGTGGGAAGAGAGGGACCAGCAGCAGAGTCGGATTGTGCCCCTCCATGGCAAAGGCACTCACAGACGCTGGGCAGCTGTGTGTACATTTGGGTCTGAAGGACACGGGAAGGCACAACAGCCAAATATCCTGCTTTCCCGCTGGTCAAGGGGGGAAAGGACTCGGTGCTCTCAGAAAGGATTGAGAGCACTGTCAGGGCAGTGGATGAAGGCACTACAATTGAAGGAAGTGGAGGTGGAGCCAGGCGTGGTGGTGAGGATGCCGTTTGATGGGACAGGGGAGGAATGCAGAATGCTGACTGTACAATATTGTAGGGGATGGGATGCATTTCTGCAGGAAAATAGGCTTTGGTTGACCTGTCACTTAAGGGACAAAAGTGTTCAAAACCTTCTGTTTGAAAGGAAATAAGAAACTACATTTTTTAAAATGAAATCATGGCAAAGCTATGAAACTATGTTTTTCCTTGCTTTTTATTGATTAGACTTCTTTGTCTACTTAAAATAGAAACCTAAATAGGAGTTTTAATTTCCTCAAGTTGACTAATTTGTCATTTTTCTTGGAAAATGATTTCTAACTCTATGAATTTTCTTTTTCTTTTTCTTTTTCTTTTTCTTTTTCTTTTTCTTTTTCTTTTTCTTTTTCTTTTTCTTTTTCTTTTTCTTTTTCTTTTTCTTTTTCTTTTTCTTTTTCTTTTTCTTTTTCTTTTTCTTTTTCTTCTTCTTTTTCTTTTTCTTCTTCTTCTTCTTTTTATTCTTCTTTTTCTTTTTCTTCTTCTTTTTCTTCCTCTTTTTCTTCCTCTTTTTCTTTACCCATTTTTGGATCTGTTTAGTTTTTTGTCATTTTGTTGATGGTATACTGGTGAAAAATTACTCCCAAATGCCTGCCTGCCATATCAGTTATGACCAGGTAGCAGGGCATTATTTCTGCTTCCAAATTTGCTTAAAAGTGTGGATGTAAATAAAACATTTACAGGTGTTGACTGGTCCACTGTTCAGTACTGAGCACCATGCAGAGGCTCCTTGCTAACAGTGTAAATATTTTAATATTGTAAATGTTACATTTGATTTTTATGTATTACCTGTACTGGGATATAGTCAGATGTTTTTTTTGGAACCAGGTCAGAGCTTGTTAAGGTGTATTAGCTATCACATTAAATCACATTACCAGCATAATGAACAGATTTTTATGATACAAGGCATAAAGTAGGAACCAAACAGTACTTCGGACATTTTGGTACTTCAGGCACTAATTTACTGTTTTGTGGTAATATGGCAAATGAATCCTTCACAAAAAATGAATGCTTAAAATTAAGCTCTAGAATAGTATTTAGAAGACTTGTTTCTGCTCTTGAATTTGCCATAGTTTCTGCATTTGACCCTTGGACAAGATAATTAAGGCTTTGCTCTGTGTGTTTAATTCACTGTCTGTGAAGTGGTGATAATGTTATATTTGGCTAGTAAAGCATTCATGTTTGTAATGAATTGAAATACCATGATAATAAAAGACAGTGGAGAGTAAGCAAATGTGCAGAGCAGCTTTGCTCCCAAAGCACTTTGTCTTTTTCCCTGGTTCTGCTGAAAATACAGCAATTTTTCTTCCCTACCAGACCTAGTATTTAAGGTATAAGTATGAATGTGCTTTTGGCCAAAATCTGACAGTAAATAAGTATAGTAATCTATAGTTTAGTTCTTGCTTCAGGCTGAACAGACTTCAAAGCTAGATCTCGCTCAGGAGTTTATCTAGGCATGTTTTGAAAATCTCTAAGAATGGAGATCTCCATTCTCTCTGGGCAGCCAGTGCCAGTGCTCATACACTCTCTTGTAGGTAAATTTTTCCTTCTGTCTGTTTGGAATTTCCCCTTTCCAGTCTGAATATTGTCTCCACTCTTTTCTTCATGCATCTCTGGGAAGAGTCTGACTCCATTTTCTCTTTATCATCCCTTTGGGTAGAAGAACACAGCAATTAGATCCTCCCAAGGCTTCTCTTCTTTTCTAAAAGCCATTTAGGCTTTTACAGAAATTTGGATGAGAGGGGTGGTTTTAGATTTGGTATTTTTTTAGCTCTGATGAAATAAACTGCATTGAAACTGAATGGTAATTTAGAATTATCTGCAAACATGATATTTTTTCCAAATTCTGCAAAGAAGTAACTGTATTGTGAACTTTATTTTTAAAAAGTGATGTCTTAATTTCGCTCACAGAAGAATCACATCACTTTCTCAGAGTCCAACTTAGTATTTGAGGTGCTTACATTAGCATCAGATTTTTATATCCAAGAATGATATCAGTAAGAAAATTCTACTCAATGTTAAAAATAAATAATCTCAAGAAAGGCAATGGCAAGATGATGGCCAGAAAAGTGACACCAGTGTGGCTTTACACTGAGCTGCCCTGCTACCATGGGCCTTAGAGAATAGGCAGACTACGCCAAAACTCTGTGATACCTCTCCTCCTTTTCTTAGGCTGCAGAACAGGCACAGTGGAGGGGCACAAGATCCCATGAATTTGTGAACAGTTTTGCAGTAGACCTTGAAAACTTATTTCAAAAATCTTTTACATCAAAGTTGTGTTTCCAAGAGTTAGGTAATTACTGTTGCACTTTGTCTCCATTGAATCCGTACTCATTAATGCTTGTTAAACAGTATTTTGCATATGTTAAATAATAATTAATTATTTAATTATTTTGTGTATGTTTAACAATGTTTAACAGTTGAACGCATTGGTGAAACCCTTAAGATATAGCAGCCCTTAATTTAATGAGAAGAATGCCTACTGTCTCTTCAATAACTTAGAAGGAAATTTTCTTCTTTTTTGAAGAAAAAGACTGAAAAAAACTCTTCGGGGATACTGGAGAGGGATTGTTATTTGAGCTAACGTTCTCCACAGCTAAGATCTTCCTGCTGATGCAGCTCAAAATGTAACAAGACTACATACGTGATGAATCACCTTAAGAAAATGTCTGCAAATTTTTTGATGAATAGGAGGGAGAGGATAGTCACCTTTTTATATAGGAAAATGAAAGGTGTTTTTTTCCTTTCATTTCTTCCAGTGTGACATTGTGCAATTGTTTTAAATAAATCATTTCAATCTCTTCCTATTCCTTTAATGTTAGTGTGGTTTGAACTGAATGGCCTTACAAGGTCATTGGTTAACCTCAAGTATTCTCCATCTAGGAATAATGTAGCTGACAGCTGCAGTTCTAGATGAGGAATGCTTAGACGGCAGTAAACATGGACCAAACCATTCAAGATGGCTGTGGAGAGTATTTCCACATAAGCATCACTTACAATAAAACAACAAGAATCTTTATTGATAAAAACCCAATATTATTAGCACAGTTATTGATTCACACATAACACAACCAATGAAGATGTTCTGTGCTTCTGTATATGTATTACAAATGCATATGTGTAATGAATAATGTGTCCTTTTCACTTCTTGGCAGACAAAACATTCCTAAACAAAGAGTGTGTCATCATGGGAAAGCTGATGTGGTATTTTGTCATGCTGGTTGCCTGCCTACCTGAGTGGTAGATTGCTTTTAGAAAGACAGGACTGCCTCAGCCATTTATTTGTGACTGACAATAACAAAACTGACACACAGAGTAAACTTCATGTTTGGACGTTATACCTGAGTGTTGAAATCAGGAAATGAGTCCAAACATTCGATTCAAATTCTGAATTATGTTAATTGTGCTGACATTAGATTTCTTTAATCCTTGAATTCTATGATAAAAGCTGTATAATTTTAAGGTGAGTTACTTATGAAATGATAGCCAAGTTCTAGATTGTACATTCAGCCTTATGTGACACTTGATCACAGTCCCACTGCAAATCTGCAAGTCTGGAAAGCTCTATTCAAAATAGACCTATGCTCAGTTGGAAAAGTGATAAAAGAAGATTGTTTTCTGATGTAGCAATTTAGTCACCTGGGCTTTTTGGCTTTTATGAATCTTCAAAACTTTGTTCAAAACACATACACACAAAAGACAGAACATTTCCTTCCTTGGAGAGTTCTAGGAATGCACTGCCATATAACCATCTACTTTGTTCTGGGAAATTATGATTGCCTTTCTTCATCTACAGCAAGGCAGCACGTACTAAGGCCACTTGAGAATTGCACAGCGCTGCTTAGTGATTATCAAGTAATGGCTGATTGCTTTTGCTAATGGATTTGCTTTTGATGTTGTGTTTTTGTGTCATGTCACTTCACATGTAGGATTTTGAAGTGTTTTGTTGAACAGGAGAAAAATGTTAAATAAAACCCATCCCAGAATTCTATTGTTTGTGAATGTAGGGGGTGGAAGCTATAGGAGGGATACAGACACTACATCTCTGCCATCATCATCACAGACAGAATGACAGCAAAATTACAAAAAAAAGATATAGAGCTTAGAACGATGTAGTCCTTCAAAGAACAAATAATTACTTGGCTCTTATCATGTTTCTTCTTGCTATTTGATATCAAGTTATTAATACTTTATGAGTTAGTTTTCATTTTTGAATGTTATCTTCCTACACTACACATAATTCTCCAGTGAGCATTCACAGTTATTGCTCATGTACTGAGGGCTGATTTTTATTTACAAAAAACCCATAGTTTCTTTCTGCTTTAGGGGGTGTTCTGTGAAACTGAGTTAAAGATAGATTGTGTATGGAACTAATGGTTTCACATTCTTTTGTGTATTATGGCCAACATTTTACATACAGCTTCTGAAAATGTCTTAGTATTCCTTTTTTTTTTTTTTTTATTTCTTAAAAATCTTTTTCTGTTTCAGCATGATGGAAAATATTTCTGTCAGGACAGTTTCTTCATAGAAATAATCCCAGTTCTGAAACATCCTGGAATATTTTTTCATTAAAATATCTGGCCACGTATGTTGGCCTCTTCAGAACTGACGGAGTTCATCATATGTGAATAAACCAAAACTGCTTAATTCCGAGCAATTTTGTGACCTCAGAAAAGTCCTAAACTAGGCTGCTCAGAGTCGCATTGAAGAGTGTCTCTTTTGAAATACCTGATATTCACTTGAAATATTCAAGGTTTCTTCAAAGAGAAGCTAGTGCTCCTAACGAGTTCTTCTGTGATAGGATACAACACAAGGTAAAGCATAGTTTTCGGTTAAAAGTTTTTCATATATTTTCATTTTGCATTTTTGGGAGCTGGTGGGGGTTGGTATTTTTGTGTCAGTTCATCCTTGGGTTAGTTTGCAACAGCGTTTACTCTTCGATGTCTCCAGAGTTAACTGTTCACTTTACTGACAGTTACACAGAAATGTGGGAAAACACACTTAAAATACATTATGTTATTATGACCAGATGTGATGACTGTTAGAGACCATGTGGTAACAGAAGGCAGAGTAGGGGCTGGTTGAGGACACTCTTGCCAGTTTAGAACTAGAGAGCTGTACATGTGCCTGGGAATGTGGAGAAGAGGTGGTTTCCTGCTAGTCTCAAGCCTCTTTATAGTCCATCCAGATGCTTTGGCAAAGAACCCTCTGCAACATTTTTATCCAAGCAAGTACAAGCCTTCATTGTCCTAAAACAACCCCTTAATGAGCCTGTGGAGGAGTCCAGTGCACTCAGATACATATATCAGTGGCACAGCGGGCTTTGTTCTTAGCATTCAGAAGCACAGAATAAGGATGTATAAACATTGCCAGTCATGCACCCCTAAAACGGTGCTACTCGTGCTCCTTGGTGCTGGTACTGCTTTGAGTGTGAGGCAAGTCTGGCTTCTGCTGAGACCTGTGCTGGTCCTTTGGTTCTTGACTCAAGTAACTTAGGCCATATCTCCCCTTCAACAGCTGTATATACCTTCTCTGCCGAACTGCAGGCTGCCAGACTTTGGCATAAACTTCTGGGATTAAAAAAGGCTGAGAGGCTCTAACAAGAAAGGTAATAAGGAAAGCACAAATGCAGAGGAACCTGAAAAAGAGGAGCTGGTGTCTGCTGGCAGGTCAGGAATTAGTGCATTCACTTGGAAACCCATCTTCCAGTTTCATGATTTCCTCAAAGGATATGCTCCTATATCTGCAACCTCCTTGAAAGGCTCTTTAATGGCCAAAGTTTTATTCTGGGGAAGAATGGTACTACCAATTTCTTTCAATGAACCTGATTCATTTTCTATAAAGCAACATTGCTGTTATAAGTACTGAGGTCTGTATGTCTGGTTTGATAAATAAATATTGTAACTATTGGGCAAAGTACACGTATTTTTTTTTTCTTACCTGTATTAATTAATGAACACTCAAGTTTGACATTTCAAATAGAATTGCTTATGAGACTGAAAGTACTGCCTTCTCCTTTTTCTAATGTAACTATAGGATCTGGGTAGGAAATTTTACTTAGGTAGAGAGAGAGATATAGATGTGTTTAAATCCTCTCTCAAAAAAAAAAAAAATAATAAAAAAAAAAGGACTGACTTTGCTGTTCCATCATTAACATTAGCTGTTGAACTAAATAACACATTTCATTTCCTCCAGAATGCCTGTAAACACAGAACTAATTTTCTTTTTCTGCCAAACATAATTAAAAATTGTGGATCATTCTTAGAGAACAGAAGCCACAGTAGTTTGTAAAAATAGATTCACAGGAATTAATTTTAATAGGTTTTGTCATGCTATTACTGAATGCATGTGGAGAAAGTACTGAATATAATCCATTTCATGTAGACCAAGAGGTACAAAGTCTCTGAAGCTAATTATACAGGAAAAGTTTTTGTGCCAAAGGAAATTACTTATTTGCATAGTGTTAATAGCTGTATTTATAACAGTGCTAGAATTGGAAAGAATTACTTATTTGCACTTTTGCAAATTCAGGAAGGTTTCTAGGTTGATCATAGGATGATAGGAATATTCTGTTCATGAGTGACCTTGGGAGGTCATCAAGTCTAATCTATTACTTGACAAAGGGTCAGCTGTGAGGTTAGACCAGGTTATTCAAGACTTTATCCAGACTGGCCTTGAAAATATCCAAGAATGAAGACTGCATAACCTCTCTAGGCAACTTGACTGTCTTTATGGTAAAAAAGTGTCTCCCTCTATACAGTCTGAATCTCTGTTGTTTCATTTTATGCACTTTGTCTCATCCTGCTGACACACACCACTGTGGAAAGCCTGCTTCCATCTTCTTGATAACACCCCTGTAAGTTTTAGCAGGCTGCTATTAGGTGCGTGTCCCCCCCAAGCCTTCTTCGCTCCAGGCTGACAAGCTCTGTTCCCTCAGTTTCTCCTGCCATGGTAGGTACTCCAATCCTTTGACTGATCTGGTGGCCATCTATGAAATATGTTCCAGTTTATCAATGCCTTTCGTACATGAGTGCAGCATTTGAGATGCAGTCTGATGAATGATGAGTAGAAAGAGATGGCAATTTTCCTCAGTCTGGTAGCTATACTCCTATTAATATGCTCCATGGTACAGTTGACCTCCTTGGCTGCTGGTGCACACTGCTGGCTCATGTTCAGCAGTGTACCGAGACTCCCATTCCAGCAGAGCTTTTCCCCAGCCAGGACATCACCAGTGTGTGCCGTTACAAGTGTTTTCTCCTTTCCAGGTAGAGAACTTGTTGAATCTTTAAGACCCAACCTGAAGCCTTTCAAGTTCTTCTGAATGGTAACCATGTCCTCGAGCATGTCAAGGATGCCCGAGCCTACTACCCTTCCCAAGTACAGATCCCTAGGCACTCAAGCTAATGGTGTTAGTTCCCACCAATGCTGTTTGTGCTGGATGTGTGCAAAAACGGAAAAGATGCCTTAATAACAGGAAATAGGAAAGTGGTACATCTGAAATAACAAACATGGAACCGGCATATGCTTAGCTAAAGTGAGCTTTCGGATCATCTTCTCTTGGCACAATGAATGTGACAAGTGAATGCAAAATTAAGAATGTGAAATTGTTCTGTTACAAGCAGATCCAAACCCCACAGGCTTTTTCTGTGGGGTAACTGCCCTCTTGACAAACCATTTTCATCCTCCGCACCTGAGTGTACCCAGACTGTGAGATATCGAACACTCTCGTTTCTGAGCCACAAAAACAGAGAATCCTAGGAAATTTGTTATGCTGAAGCCATT
Source organism: Oxyruncus cristatus (assembly GCA_013399855.1). Classification (NCBI taxonomy): domain Eukaryota; kingdom Metazoa; phylum Chordata; class Aves; order Passeriformes; family Cotingidae; genus Oxyruncus; species Oxyruncus cristatus. The sequence goes on from VXAY01000871.1 coordinate 585,095, forward strand.
CAGTAATAAAAAGGTAGATACAAGAAACATAAAAATTATTATTCATGGAACTTACTAGTATCTACATATGAATGCATTTATGTATTTTAAAAATAATAACAGTACAGATAAGTTTGTAATGGTATAGCTAACTTAACTTGTTGTAATGTCTTCTGATAAATGCTATTAACATTTTCATCATCACTGAAGTTTACAACCAATTTGTATAACCTGAAGATTATTTTCTCTTTGGAGAAATTTTCTCCTTCCCTCTTCTTCTGGAAGACTGATACAAGAACTAAAAACTAATAAGAGGGAAACAAGTGGCAGGAAACTTCTGAAAGGAGTGATATATATTGAGTTGAGTTGATTGAATAAAACTATTAAATTAAAAATTCAAAATGGTACCAACAAGCCAATTTTGTTTGGAGGACTTTCTCTACCACAGACCATAGATATATCAGAACCGACAGAGTGACAAGTGGAAAAGAATCAGCATCCATTAATTTTAGTTTAATGTAGTCTTTCATTTTATGAAGACTTTCTTTGCAATACTTTTAATATTAATAAAATAAAATAAAAAAACCTCTGTACATCGTGGCACTTAGCTGGTTGCTGCTTAAGTCTGATGTCCCAGAGAATCTGCAGGCTTGCAGGTGCTGACTTGAGACAAAATACAATAAAATACCAGTACTAAGTAAGTTAGCAAACAATACCTTGATAATGTAAATAATTTCTACTGGAAAAAGAAAAAAGAAGGAAGAAAAATCTTTGGTCAGTAAGATATAAGCAAACTTTGCTGTGGTATAAACAACTAAGGTGTTTGCCATTCTCAAAAAACATTATGCTAACTGTGCTGATGATAACGTCACTTTATCTTTTTCGATATGCTCAGTCATTCAGACTTACATCTCAGTCCTTTGGAATGAACCAGGAGCTTCCCCATCGATATAACCACACACAGGAAATATTTTTGTTCTGTTCTGTTCTCATGTTCTAGCATAGATTCTTCCCAACAGGGATCACCAGCTAGCTGGCAAAAGTCACCAGCAAGGATTTTTTATTACTATTTTCTTGTAAGATTAAATCCTGTATATTTTTACTGTTAGAATAATAATGGCTTTTGAAAATGCAAGTTTACATCACTGGTCAAGTCACACTCCTTTTTTCTATTCCTTTTCTCATTACACTCGTGAAATCCTATTTAATTGTAAACTGTAGTCTCCTTCACTCAGTGAGTGCTAAATGCCTCACAAAAATTGGAATTCAGTACTGTCTGAGGAAGTTAGGAATGCTCTTTCCATATGCACTAGAACCTAAATGCACTTGTTGTATCTGAATCTTACCAACTCTGCCTCCTCATCCTTCTTTCATGCAATGTATTGCCTCACACAAGACACATAATGACAAAAATTAATCAGATGAACTACATGTAAATTTATTTTATTCATTCTAGTTCAATGGCATAGGAAAGTATCAAATGACATTGTGTTAGTCATCGGTAAGGTTCATTTGAAATAACATATGCTTAAAAGTTTAAACTTCACCAGCTGTACCATGAGAAAAGGTAAAAAATTAACATGGAAAATAGGATAGAAACAACACATTATGGTGAAAAATTCTTTTCAGAAAATATATGTCTGACAAAATCTGTAGTCCATGAAGACTACAGCTCAATCACAAAGGATGTGATCTACTGAGCTTTTAAAAGTAAATTCATGAAATAAAATACCACTTCTATTTCTTTCATTAAGAAACCAGAGAGCATTCTTTTTGGCTTCCTATTGTTGATTTACTATATAGATGAATGTTTTACTCCTTCTGTAGTTGTAAATATTTCTGTGTTAAAATGATTTAATAGCCTTTTCTACTTGTGTGGGAGCGGGTCTCCATGTGGGTATTCCACACACACTGCATTTGCCATTTTGCAATCCACTCCTTAACCTTCTAATGGCAGAAACTCTTTGGCTGCTGTACCATTTCAAGGAGTTCTCAAACCTGAATTAGATTCCAGTTTAGCTACGTAATGCGTGGGCAGCATTGTACACCTGAGAAATGTTGACAGAAGCCAGAACACTAAGCCAGAAGTAACTTCCATCAACAGAAAAGAAATGCCAAAGGGAGTGATGAAACCTTGGAGCCTCAGTCCAAGATGGATAACAGTGATTGATTTTGGTTTTTTGTGTTCTTTTGTTTGTTTGTTTTGAGGAAGATGAGGAATGTTGTGTTTGGCAAGATGACTTGCAGAGATGCCTCCCAACCAGCATTATTCTATGAAACCATGATTCTGTGACTCCAGATGGAGGAGTGACTTGTAACTGTTACTTCAATCTTTGTGTCATACTGATGAGAAAAAAATCTAGAATGCCAGTTTGTACTTACGGTGTTGGCTTGGGGAGACCAATTATGGCTGTTGCTCTGGCCAGGGTGCACAGAGGTCTAAGAGTGTGTTTGTGCTTGGCAACTGGAATACACACACTGGCACCAGCACATCCATTTCTGAGATCCCACCAACAAGCAGTAAGAACCAGTTTGAGCTTGGCAAGACCACACATAATGGGCATGTTTACGATAAATGTCCTCCGTTCCCTTCACCGTTGTCTTCTTCCCAACAGCACCTGCAGTATCTGTAGCATCCCACTAAGGTGTTCCTAAGGTTCAGCTAGCCCTGCTAAGTCAGACATGCAGTACAGACAGACAGCAATGGTAGAGCTGGGATAGGTGTAAAAAGCTCTCAGTTGGCTTCTAAACAACATTTAGAGCAAAGAGGATGGAGTTGCATTAAATTGAGTATGCAGAGAGGCTCTGGTTGGCTGGTACAAACCCATGTGTAATGCATAATCCAGGGAAAGTCAAAATGTGATGAACTTGGCCAGAGCTAAACGTTTTGCAATGCAATGGCTGGAATAAGACAGAGAAAACCCTTTTTTGACAGATATGACGAAAGATTGAAGGTCATGGGTGTGCATGCAGGAAGTGCAGTTGTTTGGTCACTGCCACAGAGCCGTGGATGGCCCCATGCGTCTGCTTCCTTATCACCAACTCAGATATCTAGGGAAAGAATACAGGAATAAAGAAAACAACTAGTCATAAATGCCCCAAATACTTTTCCAGCATCAAGACTTTACAGCTTGGAAACTTCTGAATCCAGAAGTAATTTCTCTGTATTTTACCATTCTATGGCTGTATCTCTCTTAAAACATTTCTTCTTCCTTCAAAGCAATGCAAACAGTCCTCACTGATGTCTGGCAAGGAGTTTCATAGTTTAACACTCTGTGAAGAACCTCCCTTTTGAGTTTTTTGAACCTGCTGCTAACTAGCCTTATTTGATGCCTCCAAGGTTGGGGGTTTTTTTGGTAGAAGCAGTGACCTGTTTTCTCTCTCTCCCTGAGCAGTTTTGATTTTTTAGGCTTTTTATGTACATCTTCCATGACCTCAGTCATGTCCATCCTAAACTGAAGAGTCACTGTCTAGTTGTTCTCATACAGAGACTTCCCACACCTTTTATCTTCAATGATGACCTTGTCTATATGTTTTTCAATCCTGCTATAACCTTTTTGCGGTGAAGATCTATAGAGGAGGAAGTCAGCAAGAAACAGTTTTAGAGCTGCATGGCAGTAGCATAACAGTATCTTTTATTCTCTACTGTTTCTGTAATAATTTACCAGCATTCACCATGAATTTTGGCCATCACTGAGCACTGATTTGATGTTTGGATGGAACACTTCATTTTCACGAAACTGACAGCTCTATCATATCCATTCCAAAGAAACATTAAACATTGTTAATTTAAAAGGAACTGTTCTATGTTAATGGAATTTCTTTAGACCAGTGTAGGTAATTTGACACACAATTTTCACGATTCCACATTTTCTTTGTTGAAGGAAAAGCTGCAGGGTTTTACTTAGACAATAAGGAAAAATTCTTTAAACAAAATTTTCAGATTGGGAAAGTCAAGAATCCTGTACTTTTGGAGTCAGGAAATGCTGTGAGGAAGACAGATGACCCTAATCTAAAATAGGCAGAAGTTGAATTATGTTTTATGAATTCATCTGAGAGAATCTCAACAGCAAACAAATTGAATTGCAGGAAATTTTCTGTTTGGGTTTTGTGTCCGTTTGGTTTTAGTAATTTGATCTTCAATTTTGTTTCAGGACAATTCCATTATTTTTCCATGCCTTTTAATCTACTGGGTTAAATATATGTCAGTAGGAAAGGAGGTAAGAACTAGGGCTTTGAACTCTAACCTGGAGTATGAGTGTTTAATTACTTCTATGACTTCAGTCATTGAGACTGTCTGAACCTTTTATTTATGAAACAAAGGAAAAAATGAAAGCGAGCAAAATTTTTCTACCAGCATTAATTTTGATGGTCTCTTCCTGTACATTTTCACTGATGGTTCTTTAACTTTTTTTTTTAATCTTTAATTCTCCAAAACTGGGAAAAAACAACAGAATATATTTCCAAAGCTTCATTTAAAAACTGGAAATGAAAAATTTCCTTTAACACTTGGGAACAAAAGGAAAGTTTTGGAAACAAAATTTTGGGAAAAAAAGTTTGGTGTCAGCTAACAATTTTCTGATCCACTTGGAATTCCTACACAATTTTGTTTGATTTACTCAGAAAGTTGAAAAAAATATGTTTATGAAACATTCTAGGTAGAGTTGTATTTAGTGGTAAAAAATTGTTTACTCTTCAACAGTATAGTGAGGAACATCAATCCTCACTTAATGGCATATTATATTTTTCAGTTGGCCACCCGTTTGCATGAGATTATCAATATCACTTGCATAACAACGCTAACAACTACCCAGATATCCTGCCTGGACTTGAAAAACATTGCATTTATTCTACATTCAGTGAATCAATTGAAAAAAGGAGAAACCTTATTTTTCACTATGGCATAAAAACATCTAGAATTTCAGGAACCTTCTGAAAGACACATCACACCTACAGCTATTACACTTATGACAACACAATGCCAACATTTCAGTGAAGATCAATTGGCATAAACCCAAAGAAAGGCCATTGTGAAACCCATCCTGCAGAGAGCACCCTAGTGTAAAGGAATTGGGAGATGCAATTCCCAAGATCTATATCTTTGTCCAGTGACTGTGGAAGGTATAAGGATGGTGGCTCCAGGTAGTGAAGTAAAAATGGGGGAAAATATATGGTGATTATTCCAACTTCTACTAAACTCTGCTTTTGCTCTTTGAAAGAAACAATCTGGGCACTACAAAAAATCATCATTCCTCATTTTCATAATTCATTATTTTTTTTAATTGTTAAGTCTTTATCTCCTTGTCCTATTTCAATATTTTTCCCTCTGTGCTTCCTGTGGATAAGTATTATTGCTTTTTGTATTGTAGCAATGCCCAGAAGCCAACAGAGATCAGACTCCTGATACATTCGGAATTGTACATACAAGTAGTAGAAGCAATTCCTACTTCTAAGCATTCACATTCCAAAGGGACATAATTAACAAAGAGGCAAGAGAAAAGGAAAAATTATTGTGGTTTGGTCTTCTCAGAGTTACACAGCTGGGTAGTGGAAGAAGCAGGAATAGATCAAAAGATGATGGTTGCTATAGACTTTGCAGCCCAACTGAACTGCAGTGAGTCAAGGAGGGGGCCACTGAGATGTCTGAAGAGCTGGAGCACATGACATACAGTGACAAGCTGGGAATTTGATTGTTTAGCTTAAAGAGATACTCAGGGAATCCAGTTGTTGTGTTCTTCTGCCCAAAGGAGTGTTGTAGAGAAAACAGAGTCAGACTCTTCTCAGACATGCATGAAGAAAGGAGAAGACAATACACACGGGTTGGAAGAAGGAAGATTGGAAGTGGATAGAAGGAAAAGATTCCCCTCCATAACAGTGCCTGAGCACTGGTACAGGTTGCCCAGAGGGGAAAGGGGATCTCTATCCTTGGAGATTTTCAGAACATAGTTGTATAAAATATGAGCAGCTTGACATAGCTTTGAAGTCAGTCCTGATTAGAGCAGGGGCTGGACTGCAGATTTCTAGAATTCTCCTCAGTTCTGCAACCTTCTATGATTCTGTGTATTCACTGTAGCATTTTGGCCACAAGCACTTCCACTAAACACAATACTGCTGAAAGCTATATCTGGTGGGGTAAGAAATCATCTGTATTTTAAGTAGGGAACCAGGTTAGAAGACAAGTCAATTCTCTCCCAAAAGAATATGAGTCTATGCTTACTGTTGTAATAAGACCATCTGACTCTTTATCACTGACCTGAGCCTCTGGTTACATGGATAGGTCAAGTCATAGGCTCCAGTGATAACACAAGCACTGAAAAAATTGCTTATGTCGCCTTCTACTACAACAATTATTTTTCTAAGATAGCAGTGATTCTCTTTCGTGTTTTATGGTGAGACTTACTTTTTTTCACTGCACTTCATGCAAGCTGAATCTGTAAATCCTTTTTTATTGCAGAATTGGCCAAATCTGATAGTGAATGCTGAGGAGCTGGAGGTGAAGGAAAATAAAACCATAATCCTCTTGATTAAAGGAGAGAAAACCTTAAATATCAATTTGGCATTGAGTAAAACAATTCTCACTTTGATGTCCTTATTCTTCAGTGTTAGCTAATTCATTTTTCGAGAACAGTCAGAAGCCCTTAAGGAGGTGTTGGCTTAATCACTACAGTGTACATTTTCTCTACAACTTCCATTAAATTAGTAAGGCATACTAATGTGATATATTCAGATCCGCTTTGAATAGATATCCATTTATATATGCAGACCATTAACAGTTATGGTACTAACAAGAATGCCACAAGAGGTTTTTCTTGGTTTTGTTTGTAGGGTTTTTTCGTTGTTATTGTTTGTTTCTTTATTTGCTTCAGTAGTGGTTGATTCCTTTAAATATACTTGTTAGTTTTCCGGGTGCCTGAGTGAAGGTCTATAGAAATAGACAAGACCTTACATTTCAATAGAGTAAGTTCATAATCAGTCTGGGAGGTTGGCAATAGTGACCAAAGAATCTTTAAAAAAGGTCAACCATTACTCAGTTTCTTTAACTAACTGGTTTGCCATAAAACAACTTGCTTAATGTAAAACATTTAGCAGTTTTACCTGCTCTATTATGATGATGATTAATGGCTTTTAAATTTCAGACAATGATGTTGATTTGAGTAAATTTTGCATCCCATCCAAGATCTCCTTAGGAAGAAGCGTTTTTAAATATCCATGATGAAGCAGACTGTATATTCACGTCTATTAACTTCTGCTTTACTTTTAGTCATCAGGCAAAAGGGAAAGGGTGATACCTAAGCTGTCTTGAAAGCTCTTGCATTTTAAATTGTGTTTGAAAACTTCATAAATTTGTATATAAATTATTCCTCTGAAAACGTTCCATAGAATTACAAAATGAGATGAAAGCAATTATTCTCAATAAAACAAAATATATATGTCTGTCTTTATTTATTTATTTCTGCAGAGGAAGAGAGTGTCTTAACATATTATTCCCCAAGTAAAATGTTTCTTAGAGACTTTTTTTTTTAGCTTGTGTCTTTGAAACACAATAATATTTTATTGATCTGTGAACTTCCATCAGGTGTTGCAATAGCATCAAGTGAAACATTTGGTCCATAATATTAACTTTAGTAGACCTAAGTACTTAGCCAATATTTGGGGCTCTACGTGCTGTTTCTGTTGGTTTAGATGGAGAAAATAATGGTGGATGGCAACTTAGACTTTTAAGAAAAAATCTCTCAAAATGGCATATAATTTTGTTTTCTTGCACTACTAAAGTCCTAATTTAGTTTATTTTCTCGCAGCTTTGGAGCTTCAGAGACAGAGTGATGTCTCAGAACCATGCAGTTTTTCTGTGCCTGAGGCTGTGGTTATTTTTTTGTCCTTCTCTAATAGTTCTTTTCATTGCCCTTTTTCCTCTGGTTAATGGGGAATTAGGTTCTATAAATGTGTGCTGCAAGCACTTCAGCCCAGTTCTGACAAACTCTTCAGGAAGCCCTGTTGTGTACAGAACAACAGGCTGAACTGCTAAGATACCTGAACTTCTTTATTAGCTTCATCCTAACTTTCCACAACGTTTTGATGGTCAGATTTACTCATCATTTGGGTCTAGCTCCTAATCATCAAAAGGACTAACTGTGAGGGGGGGGAACCTAAGTAGGAATCAGTGCCCTTTCTGAGTTGATTTTTTCCCAAGCCACCTGGTAGGCTCCAAGAACTAGAATAATCTGAGTTGTCTCTCTCAGAACCCGCTCCAGAAGTGCAGGGAACTAAGTCTTCAATGGTGCACTGAAATGGCAATTTTCTGCCTTTCCTGTTCATCAGCTTTCCTTGAGGAAGAACTACATTGGCACGCCTGTCAACCCCTTAGGGATAACAGTGGTTTTATGGGAAGAGTTCTGATCACATCAAAAGATGTTTTAATAAATTTACTGTCAATTTAGAGAACAGCAAATACTCTACTCGATAAAGTGATTACCTGGTTTCAAATAGCTGCTCTGATAAAAGTTTAAGTATTTTAAATCAGGTATTCTTTGAATAAGAAACTGGAATCCAAGTAATTTTCTTCTGAGGGAAGACCTTCTCCTCACAGACTAGAGGATCAAATTTCATTCTCTTGTAGATTCAGAAAATTCACAGAATAATAGAAAATGTGCTACAACCAACAGTTTGCTGCCTAGACTACAGTCTAACAAAAAAAAGTAACTGCTTTCAAATGTATTTAGCATGAAATGAAGGAGCTAGTTTGTCTCATTACTGCTGTTAACATCGTTCTTTTGTTTCCTGTCTGTCCTAATTACAGCTTAATTAAATACACAAAATGCAATATATCACAGAATCATAGAATGTTTGGGGTTGGAAGAGGACCTTGAAGATCATCTAGTTCGAACCCCCCCTTCCATGGGTAGGGACACCTTCAACTAGACCCACGCACCCTGGCCTTGAACACTTCCAGGGATGAGGCATCCACAGTTTACCTGGGCAACCTTTTCCAGTGCCCCACCACCCTAACAGCAGAGATTTTTTTCGTAATATCTAACCTAAACATACTCTCTTTCAATTTAAACCCATTCCCCCTTCTCCTGTCACCACATGCCCTTGTAAATAGTGTTGCCCCATCTTTCCTCTAAGTTCCCTTCAGGTACCAGAAGGTCACAAACAGGACACCCTGAAGCCTTCTCTTTTCCAGGCTGAACAATCCCATTTCTTTCAGCCTTTCTCCATAGGAGAATGCTCCATCCTTCTGATCACCTTTGTGGCCCTCCTCTGGACTCACTCCAACAGATCAATATCCTTCCTGTGCTGAGGACCTCAGAGCTGGATGCGGTGCCCTAGGTGGGGTCTCGTAAGAGCAGAATAGAGGGTCAGAATCCCTTCCCTTGACCTGCTGCCCATGCTGCTTTTGATGTAGCCCAGCATACAATTGGCTTTCTGGGCTTCAAGTGCGCTTTGCCAGGATATGTCCAGCCTCTCATTCACCAGCAACCGCAAGTCCTTCTCAGCAGGGCTGCTCTCAGTCTGTTCATCCTCCAGCCTGTATTGATATCGGGGGTTGCCGTGACCCAGGTGTAGCACCTCGCACTTGGTCTTGTTAAACTGCATGAGATTCCCATGTGCCCACTTCTTTAGCCTGTCTAGCCATCCTGTCTTTCAGGTGTGTCAGCTGCAGCACTCAGCTCGGTGTCACATGCAAATCTGCTGAGGATGCACAATTCCTCTCTCTGTGTCATTAATGAAGATGTTAAATAACACTGGTCCCAGCACAGACCCTTGAGGGACACCACTCATCACTGATGCCCATTGGGACTCTAAGCTGTTGATCACTACCTTCTGGATGCAACCATCCAAACAATTCCTAATCCACCTAACAGTCCACCTGCCTAATCCATCACCCTCCAATTTGGAGAGAAGCATGTTGTGGTGAATCATGTCAAAGGCTATACAGAAGTCCAGACTAATGACATGTTCCCTTATCCACTGACTTAGTCACTCCATCATAAAAAGCCACTAGGTTGTTCAGACAGGATTTTCCCTCGGTGAAGCTATGCTGGGTGTCTCAAATGACCTCCCTGTCCTCCATGTGCCTTAACATAACACCTAGGAGGATCTGTTCCATGATCTTCCCAGGCACAGAGGTGAGGCTGACAGGTCAGTAGTTCCCAGGGTTGTCCTTTCTCCCAGTCTTAAAGATGGGTACTGTGTTTCCCCTTTTCCAGTCATGCAGGACTTCCACAACCACCGTGACTTTTTGAATATCATGGAGAGTGGCTTGGCACCTGCATCAGCCAATTCCTTCAGAACTCTGGGATGCATTTTGTCAGGTTCCAAAAGCTAGAATGAAAAACACTCTTCAGAGAACAGCCTGTACAGTATGTGCCAGGGTTCACATCCATGCCATAATGAGGCACTGTTCTTCATTCTATGATGGTCTTGTCTGCCCTGCATGAGACAAGCAATATCATTAGGTTTTGGCTGTTCTGAATGCTGCATGTGTAACAACTGTCTGAAAAGCTTTGGAATATGTTGCCTCTGCTCCAGTGAAGAGAAGACAAATTTTTTTCTACACAGCTTTGTACAGGTCTGTCTGCCGGCCTGCGGTCCTGGGAAATAAGTGAGCTGGGACCATCCAACAGGTTCTCTGAAGGCATTGGCATTTGAAGGAGATTGCCAGGGAGGGATGCATGGCAGGAGAAGCAGCACCGCAGTCAGCATCATGGTGGGATGTCCTTTATGTGCTCATTACTGTGCTTGGTCTGATATAGATCTGAACTACCACTCTGTGCATGTACCTGTGTGTTATCTCTGTGAGCTTTTGAACTGTCAGTGTTAGAGATAAGCCCTTTTGGCATCTAGGGCACCTTCTGGGATTTTTCTTCCTTTGTTAGATGTTCAATTCTCATCACTTTTTAATAAGAGGGAGGTTGGGCATCTATCCACAGTCCCACCCCCTTTTAAAAGTAGTCCTTATACCTCAGAGAAGAGACACAGATTCCCTCTAGATCTCTAGATTTCTGCAGCTTTTGGGTCCCAGCCATTCTGGTTTCATCAATCCCCATGGCCCTGTTGTCCCAGAGTCACTTCAAGAGGAATATTGCTGCTGAATTGGGAAGACAGTGCAACGTGATGGTTCAAAGCAGCAGCAAGAGCAGTGAATGTGATATCAAAGTACCAAGTCAGTTTCGCCAAGTATGGAAATTTTTGAACTTTAATATATTGAAGTTGCAAAAGCTTTTGCATATGTGGAAAACGGCGGTTGCTCAGCTAAAAGAATACTCCTCCTGCCCCAGAATGTAAGAGAAAAAGTTAGGGAAGGCATTTAATTGCTTCTTTGCAATGCTAGTAAACCTTTTACTAAAGTGGTAATGGAAAACCCTCAGTAAAACTGACAGTTACTCTTCCAAGAGTGAAGACAAAAATGTGTCTCACATACATCAGCAAACAGAACTGAAAGTTTGAGGAAAGAGAATAAGAACAGAGTAATACTGTTCTGTCAAATACTAGGAAAACGACTCGCTATGGGAAAACAAAATATACATTTAATTATCCTTCAGTTCAATCAGTGTAAATAAAAAAGCCAAACCCAAACTGTAACTTCTGTAAAAGAAAGAGTAGGAAATACTTTGGATGCAGCAACAAATTCAATATCCCAAACCTGGTACTTTTATTTCAATAACACATTTCCTCATTTATTTTATTTTTTTGTACATTGTAGCTGGCTCTAAGCCATCTATAGCCCAGAATTCCAAGGTCTGCGCTTCCCTGTGGCTGGATTCATGGCAATACAGTAAGTGTTTTGCAACGTCACATCCTTTGTGTAAAGCAAAAGGGCACTTAAATCATGGTATCTACCTTTGCATCTGGTCAAAGGAGATAAAACTGCTATTTGCTAGGCACATGACATTTGTTATCTGCCCAGACTGTTTATGTAGTCCCTTGTGAATAGATGACAAAACTTAGCATGGGTGCTCTTAAGTCAACAGGCAAAATGGATGTCCTCATGCTGTCACTTCTTTGAGGCACTTTCCAAGTCAGAGGTTATGTCTGCCTTTTTCATTGTAATAACGGTTGATGGATGATCTTCTGTGGATTTATCTAATCACTTTTACAAATGATATATATTTTTTAGGGATGTATGGCTTTCTCGGACAAAGAGCTCTACAGTTTAATTATACTTTGCATTGAAGAAGTCCTTTCTTTTTTCTGATCTGCAGCTTGGTAATTTCATTTGATGTTTACTATAGTTCTTGTAAAAAATAGTGCATTATTCCCTATTCACCTTTTTTGGAACAGTCATGACTTTATAGACCTTGTCATATTGTCTCCCTCAATTTTTCTTTTCCACATTGAAAGATCCTAAATTCACTTAATCTCTGCTTGTATAAAAACTCTTACATGCATTTGCCTTTGTCCTGTACACAGAACTCACAGAAAATAGATTCTGGATGGGAAGCTGTACATACTGAAAAATAGGAAAGCATTTGTCAAAAATTTTCCCTGAATAGTTAGTCTGTTGAGTGCAGTGAGATAAGCAGGAATAATCTCTAGTTCTTCAGGCCTTGATGAAACTTTATTTCTTCCTACTCAGCTTTCTTCACTGACTTCAGTAGCTGCAATCAGTCAGAGTGTGGTCTTGACAATGATGCCTTTCCTGCTTCACAGCCCCAAGTCAGCCCCACATGTAAATAAAACACAGATCTCAGGGCTGAAGCATAAGGTTATGACTGAAAAGGGTCTAAAAGAATTCTTACTGGAAGCTATCAGATCAGGTTGAGGAGATAAGAAATTCCAGGATTAAGATAAACTTTTGTCTGCTTGATAGTGATGTTTACAAGTTTTAGATTTTCTTCTCTTTCAATAGAAACTGGAAATTCCCTCAGAAAATGAAGATTACATTTACAGAAAGAGTTAGATTGGAAGAGGCATCTGCTGGTCTTCCATCCAGCCTTCTGCTCCAGGCAAGTGCACTGTTGAAGCTAAAACAGGTAGCTGAAGGCCACGTCCAAACACAGACATCTTTGACTATCTTTAATGGTGGGAATTTCACCATCTCTCTTGGCAAGCTGTTCCACTGCTAAACCACCTTCACTGTGAAATTTCTTTTCTGGTATTTGAACTATGATGTCTCTTTAGTAATTCATGTGATAACAGATTCGTAAGTCTAGATTTTTTTTCAGAGATCCCTTTTAATTATCCCAAAAAGAGTGACTGGAAAGTAAAATCAGTTGTTTTTCTCTTTTTTTACTTAAACACAGAAAAGGCAGGCTCTGTCAGTAGACTTTACACCTATTTTGACAGGTTGGAGTTATACTGGTTAGAGAACTTAAGTCTTGTTCAATCTTTCACCTTTCTGTACCTTTGTCCTTTGGTTTTAGCATCCTTTAGGCCATGACCCCTTACCACTTATTCAAGACTCTGCTTTCATCTCTACCTAATTTTTTTTCAATTTATTCCCGTTTTCCCAACACCCCTTGGATTTTTCCCTACTTCAGTGTCCCTGATCAGGCCATTATTCCTGGTCTCCTCCTGATACCTCCTTGAAAGTTAACTCTATCAACATCAGTCTGCTCCAGTCACTGCCGAGGGCTGCAATCCCGCTCAGGTGGTTTCTCACCAGCAGGAGGAGTGCTGTGATCACAAGAGGGCCATCACCTCCTTGCACATCCTGGATTCTATGGCCCTGGGGCAGAAACCACAGGTGCATTTCTGTTCAGGTCCTCAGCTGAAAGTTCGCTTTAAGTTTTTGGTTGGACTAGCCAAATCTGTCTTGGCATTTCAAGAGGAAAGGTAAGGATTTTCTTCTGCAAAAAAACAGGGGAAACTCCTATGCGCTTGGTTTGATTTGACTAGAACTTCCACAACAAACTGTCACACCACTTTTTTGTATTCTCATATAAAATAGCATTCATTCATTTATATATTTATTTATGTCCTACTGTGATACTTCTACTTTCTTGCTTGCTTAGATTTTAATTTTGTAACACATCATCTCTCAAAATGGCATAAACATTTTCCAAAACAACAAGGGGACAGGGGATGTGTGAACCATACACCAGATGCTTTGTTTCTACCAAGGTCTTCACCCTAGAGAGCAGATATGTTCTACTACATCAGTTATGGTATCACAATAAAACAAATACTGTGTCCAAATAAGAATTTCTAACTGGTTTCTAAGGATCTGTTGTGCATTAATTTGATATATGAAAATGTATTGTTAACTCAGTAACACTACTGTGCAGTTAACCCTGTGTGTTGAAAAGGAGCAAGATCCCTGTGACAGGATGCGGGTGCATGGATTCCTTCCTGACCACATGACTGTTCAAGCCACCCAAACTCCTAAAAACAGCACAAGATTTCAGAGGGCAAATTGTATAGTGCACTTAAGAAGAACCTGGAGATACCCTGCAGACTGCTTCTACTGCATTCCTGAAGCAGCTTGTTTCACCCACTACCCTACAGCTATTGTCACATGAAGCTTGTGCTGAACTGTTTCAACATTAATTATCCCTGCCCAACTTTCTTATATAGTTACTGAAACAACTATTTTCTCACCAGCAAACAATAGTAATGGGGCTTAACTCTTCATTTGTGACAATTCTACATTTTCTTATACATTTGAAAATCAACAACTGAATTAAAAGTTCTAGTCAATTGTTACTTCATATAGTGACCAATTTCAGAAGAAAGTCTTCAAAACCCTGAATTACTACTTATATGTTGATGACTGTGTTGTTAAAGGAGTTTTGCTAAGTTCAAACTGTCAGGGTTTCCCTTTTTTGTTATTTCTTTCTCCTTTGTTGGCCTGAAAACCTCAGCACAATTTTTATAATATATTTCAACCTGAAGTCTGTCTGGAGAACAACAAACATAATGATCTTCTTTTCTGTTGGCACTAAAATTTCATACAGCAATATACTAATTCACGTAGAGATACCATAACATAAAATCTTTAGGTAATTTACAGAAACAGATATTCCAAACAGAAGAAACTATTAGACTGCATGTATCACTAAATCGTGGTGGTTTGCTCCCAGTTTGCCTTCAGAACCACAGTCATAAAATTGTGGAAACATGAAAAGGTTTGGGTTGGAAGGGACCTTAAAGATCATCAAGTTCCTACCTCCCTGCCATGGGCAGGGGCACTTTCCACTAGACCAGATTACTCAGGGCCCCATCCAACCTGACCTTGAACACTTCCAGGAATGGGGCATCCACAATTTCTCTGTGCAATCTGTTCCAGTGAACACCCCTCACAGTGAAGAATTTCTTTTAATATCCACCCTGATCTCTTCCAGTTTAAAGCCATTACCGTTTTTCCTGTCACTCCATGCAGTTGTAAAAAGTCTCTCTCCAGCTTCCTTACAGGCTCCCTTCAGATACTGGAAGGGTGCAATGAGGTCCCCCCAGAGCCTTCTCTTCTCCAGGCTGAGCAACCGCAGCTCTCTCAGCCTGTGTTCGTAGGAGAGGTGCTCCAGCCCTCTGATCACCTTTGTGGACCTCCTCGGGACTCACTCCAACAGGTCCATGTCCTTATGCTGGTGTCCCTACAGCTGGACACAGGACTCCAAGTGTGGCCTCACAAGAGCAGAAGGGTGGAATCATTTCTGCTAGTCATTCTTTTTTTGATGTAGCCCAGAGTGGTTGTCCACAAGCCAGAATACAGTTGGCACATATAACATTATGGCACTAGTCCGTATGATACTAGGTCCCTCCTGAGCTATTTTCTGTAGGGAACCAATTGGCTGACTTGGTATATAGCCACAGGTGTAGTAGCCTGCAAAGTAGCTTTCTTAATGCCCAACTTTTCTGCATTTGTATGGAAAACAACAGTGCAGGGCCCTAGAGGCCACCTGGAACATGAACAGATCAGGGAGGGGTCTCTGTATGTACATATTCTTTACTTATGGCTCCCCTGCAAACAGCAGCTCTAGGCACAACTGGAAAAGAAGGTACAGAATTCTGGTTCTGAAAAAAAAATAATAAAGAAACCCAGACAACCAACCAAACCAAAAAACAACAATTAAAAAAAAAAAAAAACCCCCCCACACACACACAAAACAAAAACAAAAAACCCCACCCTCTTAGCGATACAGTTTAATATGGGAAACCTGCCAAGTTGTTTATGCAAAAGTTTGGGATAAAGAGTTCCAGTGTGCTGAGCTGCACTGTGTCTCTGGCTACTTGGTGGGTTAACCCTAACCCAAACCCTAACCACTCGTCTCCCCCATGAGGCAGAAAGAAAATAGGAGGAAGGAAAAAAGACTCATCAATCAAGATACTATCATTTAATGACTGAAGCAAAAGCTGCACTTATGAGCAAAGCAAAAAGGAGAATTCCTTCACTGCTTTTTCTTTTCATTAAATCCCTGGTGATGTACTTGTTTCTAATCAGAAAACTTGCAGAGCATTCCTATTTTGAAAATTTTGGGATTTACAGATACATACTGTGATATATTTGATTTTATCCAAAATGCATGAATTGGCAAATGTATTTTCTGTACTCAACTATTTTCTCAAGTGAATTCTAAACTTAAGAGATTAAATAGTTCATATGAGAAAAATGTATCAACTTTGTGATTCCTGCCTTGGGCACTGAACTGCTTTTTATTACTTTCAACATGGAAAGATTTGTTTAAAATTTTTTTGTTGTAAGTAATGACTGAGTTTGAGATGCTGCAATGTACTAGGATTTTTGAAAGATTTTTATATGTTAATGGGTATAACTTGTGTGTCAACTGTAATTAGTGTTACATGAGGGCATGAATGCAGCACTGACTTTACATTTCTTTTAAGAAAGTTAGTTTTATTTTTATAATTCCTTCCATGACTATTCCACATTAGATTTCTATATGAAAATTAATCAGTACATTGGAATGTTTCCAGATAAGAGGAAATACGTGCATGCAAATAAAGCAACTTAAAATCCTAATTATTATCAACAGTGACTTTTGCAGCAAGTTCTGCAAAACTTCGTCTGATTTCTATGTTCATTAAAAGTTAAAATAAAAGAAAAAATAATTGATTTTTATTTTAAAAAGTTACACTTTTGATATTTCTAACAAAGGTTTTTCATGGCTGGTTCACTGTGGTAGTAATATAATTAAGCAGACTTTGCTTATGTAAAAATGGATAAAAATACTAATGGATGAAGTAGTTAGGTGAGGGGGATGAAATATGAGAAAATAATGATGAAAACTCACCTGCTTCTGGTTAGGATCTAAAGAAAGTGCTCTTAAGTCACTGTACCTTTCTCCTGTTCTTGAAGCAAGGATAATCTGTAAGGTATTGGTTTTCTGAAATTTTCTACTCTTGTTAATCTGTGTTTTTCATTTTCTTTCATGGTTGATCTTATACTTAGAGGTATGATTTCTTTAAACAGTAGTTTGACATCTGCAACTCACAGTTTCCTCCAAGAAGGAAATTTTCTTTTTCCCTGAGTCATGTTCCTTTTTTTAAAATTTTTCTTTCTCTCTTTAGTATCATGACTCTTATGCACATATCTGTGGATGGTGAGCACTTCAACATCCTTGAAATGAGGATATGAGTTCCCTGGAAAGTCAAGAGTATGGTTCATCACTTTTCAAACTAGGAAAGCACAGAAACCAAATGCTCTACCTTCCTGAATGACAAGTAATAATTATGTAAAAAGTGGACACTTGCAGCTTCAAAACTACTTGTAAATGAGCTGAAAACACTCTAAGTCTTGAGCATCCTTAACTATCTGTGTCCATGGAGCCTTGACCAGAACTGACCCTAATTTAGAACCATATCAGGTGCACATGTGTTCCCCTCTCTCCAGACCAAGGTATGCTCAGGAGTCCAAGCTTACATAGCCTGGGTATGATAGCATTCAAAATAAATATTATTTGAATAACTGTTCAAATCTGTTTGCCAAGTTAATTCATTCTCTATTTCAGTTTGGACACTTAATCATCTGGCCATCCATGTTGTGACTTGGAACAAGCCAGCTAATTCTTTTTATGGGGAAACAGGGGTGTGGAAGAGAAGACACTCTCTGCCAGGGTCCTTGTTCTACTGTTTGGTCCCAAATTGTCTACTTCTTTGTAATACAATCTTCTAAGATACCTAATAATGTCTTCTGTGCTCAGAGCCTCTGCCATGCCCTTATAAACATGCCATGTGCTTGGCACTATGCTGCAGAACATCAAGTTTGGCAGATTGCAAATTGCACTCCTGTTTTATGTACTGCTGTGCTTATTAATTATGATGGCTTAGGAACAGAGGAAAAAATCTCATAGTCCAGAGGGGACAGGAGTCAGGGTATGCATTTGCAAAGAACTTGCTCTCAGTCAGAACTCTGCTGCATCATGGGGCTGTGCTGGCAGCCCCGCAGAAAGCCGGATGGGCAGTTCAGCTGGAACTGCTGGTTCCCAGGATGGCACTAAGCAATACTACTTTAAATGTAAGAAATTAAAATGACCTGTTTGAAGGTGCAGAACCACTGAGCAGGCAAAAGCTGTAACTCTGCCATGCCTTCCCTTTCAGCAAGCTGCATCAGCCCTTTTCTAAAATAGTTTAAAATACAAGCATATACCTGTGAGATGCTCTACTGTAAAGGCACAAAGGATTCTGTAGTGCTGTCCAGGACTCTCTTGATGATAAAAAGGATAATTATGAGAAATTCTATCCTATTGGATCCAACTACCAGGCTGCATACACGGTGAAAATGATATAAATGCAGACTGAACATGTACACTGTAGGTACACTACAAGTGTACCTAGCTCCTGTTACTTTCCAATACCAAAATGTTAGACATTGTTTAAACTGTTCAGAGAAAACCAGGATATTTACCATCACTTATCACTGTAATCTACAGTATGAATTCTGTCTGCCCATTCATCCAATTTATACAACATGTCTGTGAGACCCACTTTCCCGTAGTGCTTTGATATTTCATAAGTTTTCATGTGAATACATTATATTCCCGGCTTGGGAATTTTTTTTTAAAGAATTCAGAAAGCCTGTCAGTTTCATGGAAGGATTGTTTTCTCTACCAACTGGAAATCATATTTAAGATTTTTCAATATAATTTTTTAAATAGTTTTAAACATTTCCTTTCCCTAATTCCAAGTTTCCTCAATTTCTTTATCAGTTAACAACCATGACATAAAATTTATTTAAAATATTGTATTAACCTGATATTTCACATCTATCCAAATCTTTAATTTAAATAATTTTTGAAGGAATGGCATTAGTCACTTAAACTGTAGACACAAATACTTCAAATGTGAAAGAACCTCAAGGCCAAATCAGATGTTTTGAAGAAGTTAAATGGTGAACAGAGTTATGTACAACTGTCTCAAAGGATGCTGCCATTATTATTCACATTTTCATAAGACTGATACATCATCTTTGTAACTGAATTGCCATAATGATTTAATATAGTTGCTTCTAACTGTCATTCCTCATTGTTAATTTAATCTATCAGGTTCCAAATTGTCTAGAATAGCAAAGAACCCAAAATACATGCTAACCTATTTCTACCTAACTCAATTTCTGTGTTAATAAATCCCTCAGGTTTCAGTGCACTTACAAGCAGTCTGCAAAGATGTTCTTCCAAAAAGGACAAAAATGTTTTAGAAAGTCTGTAAGAATGTTTTGATTTAAAGAATTATTTTTTTTTT
>VXAY01000871.1:604770-734490 GCA_013399855.1 Oxyruncus cristatus
GCCCTACCAAATACTAGAGTTTTTTTTGGGTTTTGTTTTTTTTTTTTTTTTTTATCTTACTTCCCTGTAGGACTCCCAGAAATTCCTGTAAACCCGAGTTTAAACTGCAAACCCATGTTTCCCTGGGAGCCATGACATCTCATCTCAAAAAGTCAGCTTTGCAGCAAGCCTTTCACCTTATTTCGAAATTGACTCTTCAGTAGGATGATAAAAAGAGATCTTACAAAAAGAGGCGTTATCCAGTTTCCTTCTAACAAAGCAAAACTCCTTTCAGAGGCCTGCCCAGGTCTATAATACTCTACTATTTGCAATTATTTCATTTGGAAAATGCACAGCTATGCTATGTAGTCAGGAAAGTCAGGAATTTTGCTAATTTGGGAGGCAGCTGCTGAAAGGTGTTGTACTAGAGACATCTGTGGATGAGTTTGGTAGTTGTAACTACTTTGTAATTAACACTGTTGATATTTTAAACTGGTATGTAGTTATAATCTCATGTGAGAAAAGGCCCGGTTGCATCTCTGAGATAGCATCTCAGACTGCTTCTGAATAAGAGCTTTAAAAAATGATTGCACACTGTCACAGATTCCCATGAGGAGAGACCTCATCATAGTCTTCAACTTCCTCATGAGGGGAGGAGGAGAGACAGACACCAATCTCTTCTCTGAGGTGACCAGTGACAGAACCTGAGGGAATGGCCTGAAGTTGTGCCAGGGGAGATTTAGGTTGGATATTATAAAAAGGTTCTTCACCCAGAAAGTGGTTGGGCACTGGAACAGGCTCCCCAGGGCTACACACCAAACCTGACAGAGTTCAAGAAGTGTTGGATGATACTCTCAGGCACATGGTGTGACTCTTGGGGTTGATCCTGTGCAAGGTTAAGAGTTGGACTTGTGGGTTCCTTCCAACTCAGCATATTCTGTGATTCTGTGGTTCTGACTCAAAGAGCAGAGTATTTAATGAGGTTATAATTTAGCAGTTAAGTGGACTGGAGAAGCTACAAATCAGAAGCATTCCTCTAGGATTAGAACTAGCAAGGTATGTGGTGTAAAATTAGGCATGGTGAATGTTTTATCTTAGGAATCTGAGAAACCAGATTTTACAGGAAGATGATCTGAAAGGGAAGGCTAAAAGTCAGCTTTGCTCTTCACTGATATGAAAAGTCCAGAGAGTTTTAAGACTTTCTTCTAAGAAAAAGATACTTTGCAAAGATAATTAATTCAATATATGGGTAGTGATGATCCATAGAAATGAATGCACAAATCAATAGAAAAAGTTTTAAGGGAAATGGTTCAAAACTCACGGAAACCATAAAAAATTAATGAAAAAGATTCATTCATTTTCTCCCTTATTACCATTTAGATGAGCTCAAAGCGAGCAGTTAGCACAATAAAATGTGATTACTTTTTAAACTATTCAAAAAGATCTGAATAAAAGGCAATGTCTAAGTATCATATCTCCAAGTATTTAGAATGCAATTTTTACTGTGAGCTCATTAAATATTATGTCTGAATAACAGATGTTTCAATGATGAGAAAAGATTACAAAAGTGTTAAATATTAATTTCCACTTTGGGTGAATGAGAAGTCTTATATTTCACTTGTGCACCAGTAGCAATGTCAGAACTCAAGTTTTCATCAAACTGTCATGATACATGACATAGAGTTTGAAACTCCTTTCTCTCGACTGCATACGGTTGTGAGATGATTTTAGATTTAATTTTTTTTAAAACAATACATTCCCTGGTCATACAACTACATCGAAAAGCATTGAAAATATTGTCTAAAAAGCCCATAATCAAACAGCAAATACCAGACAAATCCAGAAAGCTACAGCGTATAAAACACCA
Organism: Oxyruncus cristatus; assembly: GCA_013399855.1. Lineage (NCBI taxonomy): Eukaryota > Metazoa > Chordata > Aves > Passeriformes > Cotingidae > Oxyruncus > Oxyruncus cristatus. The sequence continues at coordinate 606,617 of VXAY01000871.1, forward strand.
GGACAGGTCTCCCCTACTACAACAGCTGATATTATGATAGTGTCATACTTGTGAGGTCACTTTCAATTCCGTTTGAAAGGCTGTGGTGATCAGAAGAGTTTCCTGAGACTGGAAGACAGTGAATGTCACTGGAGTCTTCCAGAAGGGTATCAGAAAAGGCTCAGGTAGATACAGATCTGTCAGTCTCACCTTGAGCCCTGAGAAAGTGATGGAACAACTAATTCCAGAAACCATTTCCAAACACATGATAAACACGAAGATGATTGGGAGCACGCAGCATGGATTTATGAGGGGAAAATCATTTTCCAATGAGACGATGAGTGTCATGGGTGTTAAGAGAGCAGTGGATGCTGTTTACCTTGACTTCAGTAGAGCTTTCATCAGTGTTTCCCATAACATCCTTTACTGGATTTGTGTGGCAAGGTTTTCCTAGCAAGGGGGCTACAGGGGTAGTTTCTCTGGCAGGCTGCCAGAAACTTCCCCCAGGGAGGGATGGACCCACAGCTGGCCAAGGCTGAGCCCATCAGCAACGGTGGTAGCAGCTCTGGGATAACATATTTAGGAGGTGGGAACAACACTTGTGCAACTGTAGCCAAAGAGAGGAGTGGGAATACATAAGAGAAACAGCCCTGCAGACACCACGGACCAGTGAGGAAGGAGGGAAAGGAGGTGCTGCAGGCACTGGAGCACGGACTCCCCTGCAGCCAATGAAGGTCCATGAGGGAGAAGAGATCCATCTGCAGCCCCTGGAGGACCCCACGCCAGAGCAGGTGGATGCCCAAAGGAAGCTATGATCCTGTGGGAAGCTTGCACTGGAGCAAACTCCTGGGAAGATCTCTGGATTCATGGAGAGAGAAGCCCACTCTGGATCAGGTTGGCTGACAAGACTTGTGACCCTGTGGGGGACCCACCCAGGAGCAGCCTGTTCCTGAATGACCAACTCTGGAGTAGTTAATGAGGGACTGAAGCCCATGGGAAGGACTCACATGGGAGAAGTTCACGCAGGTCTGTCTCCCGTGGGAAGGACCCCATGCTGGAGCAGGGGAAGACTGTAAGGAGTCCTCCTCCTGAAGGAGGAAGGAGTAGGAGAGACACTATGGGATGAAGTGACTGCAGCCCCCATTCCCCTGCACTGCTGAGGGGGAGCAGGGAGAGAAAACTGGGAGTGAAGTTGAGCCTAGGAAGAAGGGAAGAGTGAGGGGAAGGTGTTTTTAGGTTTGGGTTTGTTTCTCATTATTGTATTCTGATTTGACTGGTAATAATTCGGTAGAGTCAAGTAGAGTCAGTTCTGCCCATGATGGTAATTAGTGAGTGATCTCTCCCTGCCCTTATCTCGGCCCATGAGCCTTTCATCATAGTTTCTCTACCCTGCCCAGCTGAGGAGGGGAGCAAAAAAGCAGCTTTGGTGGGCACCTGGCATCCATCAACAATCAACAACCACACATCCTCACAGATGAGCTGGTGATGTAGAGGCTAGAGAAGTATACAGGGAAGTGTACTGAAAATTGGCTGAACTGCCAAAGCTCAGAAGGGTTGTCATCAGGGGCACAAAGTTCTACTGGAAGATAGTTAGTAGTAGTGTGCCTCAGGCATTGATAATGGATCTAATCCTGTTTAGCATCCTCATTAATGACCTGGATAATGGGACAGAGCATACCCTTAACAAGATTGCAGATGATACAAACCTGGGAAGAGTGGCTGATACTCCAGGTAGTTGGTTGTGATACCATTCAAAAGGACCCTGAGGGGCTAGAGATATCTGCAAAGGTGAACTTCATGCACTTTAGGAAAGGGAAATGAGAGCCCTGCACATAGGCAGAAATAACCCTATGCACCAATACGTGCTGGGAGCCAGTTGGCTAGAGAACAGCTTTGCAGAGAAGCTTCTCTTAAATTACTCCAGTAGCTCTATAAATTGCAGATCCTTGTTGGAATAGCAACATGGTGGGATGCAAGCAGTTAAGGAAATTCTTGATGTGAGTCAAGGATAATTCCAAAGCACTTGGAGCAAACAAAGGTGATGTACATTTGGATCTAATATTCACTAACAAAGAAGTGTTGCTGACTGAGATGAAAGTTTTGTTGACAACTGAGACAAGTTCTGATGAGGTAGTCAACAAGAATATAGAACCAGACTTCTCATGATGGCATCTGCTGGGAGGCCCAGAGATGATGGGCAGAAGTTAAAATGAAAGAGGTTCTGACTGGCTATAAGGAGTGCTTTTTCCACCATGAAGACAGTCATGTAGAGGAAGCTGTTGCCCAGAAAGTTTTACAGTCTCTACCTTTGGAGATTTTCAAGAAAAAGCCCCAGATGACCCTTCTTTAAGCTGGAGGTTCAACCAGATGACTTCCTGAGTTACCTTCTAGACTGAACTTTCCTATGGTAGTACCACCTCATTTTTCTATTTTTTTTTTTTTAACAGAATCTGTCCTTCCAGAAGAAGGAGTAAAACTACAGGTTATTTTTTAACTGATATTTTAAATTAATATTCATTACATAAATCACCCATACTAAGGCCCCTGTATTTCACAGACACCTCATTTTAGTCATTTTCCCCCATGGTATAAAGTTGAAAATATATTACTATTTATTTCTGTAAGTCAGTTCCAAGTTATGCTAATTGATTTAAATAGCTTTATATGTATTAAAGAAAACAGTTGCTATCAGTGCTGACCTTGCAGCACGCATCATCTTTTAGATATTCTGTTCTGTCACATTTTTGAGAAACCAGTCAAACATTATGCAAATAACCTTGTGTTTCTGATTATTTAAAAACTCTCAGCTTTGAACTTGTTTTCCTGCTCTGCTTCAATTAGAGCATGTTGAAGAGATTACTTCAGCTCTCAGAATTTTGTTCTCAGCTGTACATGACATATTTCAAACTTTAGACTGAACCTACCCAATATTGTTTTGAGTTGTTCTATTAAACATGAGTTCCTCAAAGGTATAAAAACAGTGTTCTGAATTACACCTGGTGTTGATCGTTATTTGAAATGTTGACCAAATAACATTTATTCTACTGATAATATCTCAGATTTCTTAAAACATTCATAAAAAAACTTAACAGATATACTTGAAGAGCTGGACTCTGCTACTTTCTGTCACATTAACAAGGTACAGAAAGAATACCAAAAAGTGTAGAAAAATTTTTGCAAATTTCCACATTGAAATAATTATATTCTAGCCCAAACTTTACGCACAGTATTAAAACGTATGTGTTGGCTTTGGGGTTTTTTTGTTTGGTTTGGAGATTTTTGGTTGGTTGGTTTTAGTTTTGGTCTTGGTTGTAGTGGTTGTGAGTTTTGGGGGAGGTTGTCTTTTTTTTTTGCTTATTTGTTTCTCACAGAGGGATGGCATTTGAGGTTGACATAAGGAAGTCTTAACAAGTCTCTGCTACTCTGCTTTGCTCTGGTCAGGTTTAAAATCCCTACCAGGCAGAATTAAGAGAGTCAAGGGAAGCTGTTAGAAAGGCGTGTACCAATGAGAAGACCTGAGGTAGGAAGGGTAGGGATGATCATAGTTTGGGATAGTTCCAAGAGAGTTTATTGGGAAGAGGAGGCGTCTGTTTCTTGAGAGAGTGCAGAAAAGGCATAGCACTTGCTCCCACTCTTGAAGCTTATCAACTTCTTTAAAATGTCATCTTAGCCACTAAAGACAGACACACTGATCTGCCAGAAATGGAGAAAAAAAGGTTTCTCCTGGGAAAGTGTTGCAGTAAGGTTGGAGGCATGACATGCCCTGGGTCACACATATTCTTTAAACATCTGTAGTGGAAATATAAATTTCAGCTCTTTCTAGATTAATAACAAATGCTGCTAATTATTTGAGCTGGGAATGTAGAAACTGAGCAAGGCTTTTTGCTGAACATATGCCTCTAAGATATGCCAGCAGAATATTTGACTGTCATGACCAGTTTTGTTGCCTAAGCAGAAAACAAACACAAAAGGGCAGCCTAAGGCACAGTTGGAAGGTCTGATTAATTACTACTGTTGGCAGAATTTATTTCCAGAAATGTTATCATAGAACTGGAAATGAAAATGTCTCCTGGCACCACATGAGCTTTTTCAGATATCACTTTCAAATGTGACACTTCTGAACAAGTTGGAGGAAAAAAGAAAGAATATTGTGTCCACTGACTTCTGACAAAATGCTGTAACCCCAGAAATACTCATTTTGAGAGACTTTCTGTAAAATCATACTTCTTAACAGTACAGAAGCAAGCTTGAATCCCTCAATGTCTTTGCTAAACTACCTAGGCATGGTCACATTTCTTCAGCTTCTGCTAGTTTATTACGCTGTTTTGATTTCTGCTCTTGGACAGGGAGAGGGTGCCTAAGGCTTCTCAGTACTAACCTGCTTTGCTTTCTTTTTCTGCTGTGTGTAGAGAAGACTTGAGTGGGTCCCTTTCAGACTAAAACTAAAACCAGGCATAGACAGTATCAAGTAAAGTCTCAGGTCTAGAATGTTCTTTAAAGAAAAGCATCTCATAGGATAATAGACGCACTTAAAGGAACTCTGAGAGTCATTTGACTTGAGCACAGTTCCAAGCAAGACAGTCTTCAAAGCTAATTCAGGTTACTCTGGGTCTTGCCCATGTGAGTTGTGAACATCTCCAAGGATTCTGATTCCACAACTTCCCTGAGCAATATATTTCAACAATTGAATGCTCCAGTGCTGAATAATTTTTCCCTACATCTATTCAGAATTCTCCTTTTAAGTGATGTTTCTTCTCTTTTCTCTGTTGTGCTTGTGAAAATTCATGCCCCCTGTTTCTTTAATTCCCCTTTAGATAGCGTGAGACTGGATCATTCATGCAGGGTAAAAACAAATACAGAAATATATGCTATTCTTGAAAATAGGAGTCACTATTAGTGTCATTAATTCTGATTTCACAGGTATGAGTTGTTCTACTAGAGTTATTTTTGCTTAGGAGAAAAATTTTAACATAAACAATTATTAAATTCTAACAATTATTAAAATAGCCCCTGCTTCTTCCTCTTTTTCATAAAAATCTCTTGTCTCCTTGTACCTGCAATCTTTCTATGGGTCTTGCAAATCTCTAAGAGAATCTCTCATTCAGAGTCATTGTTGCAGCAAGGTCTATCAAATAGGAAACTGACAAAATGAATCCTTCTGCTTTGCATTCTGATAGTATTTTCTCAAGGGGATAAAATAATTTGCAACATATATTTTTGTGCGCAGCATTTCACTATTCCAATGTCTAAACAAAATTTGTCACGAAAATGTGTAAGCTTGTCCATCTCTAAAGAAATTATGCTGTATATTGCAAGGCCTGACATTTATTTTCTAAAAGGCTTCATAACTGTTTGGATACAAGGTTCTAGAGCCTTGCTTTTTAGGACAGTTAATCACAGTACCCTGCAGAACACTAGAGAGCAGCAAAGAGAAAGAAGAGACGTATGAAATTTCCATAATCTCTATGGAGACACCATACAGTCTTCTGACCCTGCTGTAAGAGTCCTCAGCCCTGCTGAACTCAATTTAGCTAGGAATTTGCAGAACAAGACATGTGACTTCACAAGGGAGCTCAAGCCCATCTTCACCTAGTAATAATTTATGTAGGAGTCTTTACCTCCTTGATTTATTTCTCTTCTTTATTGAAGAGAAACTATAAGAAAAGTTAAATTCCTGAGATAATTTCCAGTCTGAATGCACATACGAAGACTGAGAAGTATCAGCTAAGATTTGGAGATAGCAGTATATTGTAGCAACCTATCTCCTCAATGATGAGAGCTCAGCATGAGAAAAACCTCCTGTTGAAACAACAATAAGTCTCTCATTAGTGGGGGGAAAAAAACAGAGAAGCTAGGCAGGGGAAAAAAAAAAAAAGAGAGCAGCAAAGAGAAAGAAAGTTCCTTTGAGTGAGAATTCAATCTCCCTGGGATTTTTTTTTTCTGTTTGTTTTATCTAGCAGGATGAGAAATGTAGTATTCTCTCCAAATTAGAAGGTGAAGATGGTCCTCACTGAAATTGAAAGAGGTATTTAATGAACTCTGCTGATGATATTCCTGGTAATAGAACAAAGGACTGCAGTGAAATGTCTGATTTGCTTTGTGTTCACAGGAGTTCAACTTAATAGTAGAACTTAATGTTAGTTAGTTAACTAAATGTTAGTTAATGTTAACCTCTAACTTTCAGGTTATCCATCCTGAAAGAGCTTTCTAAGTAACAGGAAGAATAAAACAAACAGCAGGCAGTGCAGCAAAGATGTTTCGCTCTTATTTTGATTGCTTTAATTATTAAAGTAGCTAAACACAATGCTCAGCTTAGATGCAAATACTGTAATGCTTTCTCCAGGAAAAATGATACAAGCTCACCATAACATCTTGGAGCTGTTCCCCTCAGTATGCAAAAAGATGCAACGTGGCACGGAGGAGTGGTATGACAACACATATGTTTCTCACCATTCCTTCACTGTACAGTTTAACAACTACATATCTCAGGAGGCACTCTACCCCTCAAAGCCTTAAATGACATGTCCCGGCAAAGTTCTTAATGCAAACAGTATGAACTATTTTCGTATTTCATAAAGGAACTGCTAACTCCCCTCCTCCTCACTCAGCTGCACTGTTGCTCTGCACTGGGAGGTGTGCAGGGTTCTCTCTGGATCTCAGCAGGAAAGGCACAGCAGTACATGGTGTAACAAGACTGCTTTAATAATAGTAATAAAAACACAATAGAAATAGGAAGAGAAATACAGTTAGCGAGTAAATTTGTGTTTCTTCAGATGATGGAAACGCTGCTCTCCTGCAACATCAGACAGGGGCTGGTTGTATAGCCACAGCATGATTCTATCTGAAGAGAGGTTCAGTACCACCCAGTGCCATGTCTCCTTACGTCTACCATAGCAAAAAAACCCCTACAGATCTTGTTTTGACATTTGCTTCTCCATAATGCTCTTTCTTTATGCCCACCAGAGCATACTTCAATAGACATACCTCAGAACTGTATCCAGTAGCAGCACACATCCAGAGCCTTCCAGCATCTGCCCTCTACTGCTGTATACTTGGGCTTATGCAGCAGTCACTCATGTAAACATATATCCATATAGCAAGTAAAAGACCCAGTATGGCTGCCAGGGCTTGTTGATTCATCAAACATAATGTCTTCCCTAAGACTCACAATGCAACAGTATTTCTTGTTTGCTTCTCTTGGGGAGCTGAGACAGAAAAAGGTATGAAAGAAGGGAGCACTGACTGGAAAAAATGACTGTGATGGGATGACAGTCTGTGGCAAATATTGTATCTTTCCACTCTGGAAAGTCTAATGTTGTCTACAATTCTCAAGTTTTAGCATTCCTCTGCTGTCAAAAAACATCTGTGAAATCAGGGCTGATTTAAGTAGAAGATAACACCAGCTGTTGATGCTCATCTTTCCGCTCCATTTAGTGACACACAGGTGTGCAAACGATCTGCTTGTGATGGGCTCTGTGACCGTCCCCTCTGTGATGGGATCTGTGCTTTTTTAAAACAAATGTCATACAAAGGAAATGTTTTGAGTAGATTCACACACAAGTTAAGAACCATGAACATGATTATTCACTGCAAAAATCCTCATTTTTTTCTCTTCAATATCTAGTTCAGCAGACTGGATGTATTTGCCTTGTGGGTGAAACAGGACGGTATAACAGAGGCAGTAGAAGCGCCAGACCTTGAAGGCATGGTGTCATCAAGGCAGGAGGCCATGTGAGACTGCATTGGTCTCCTGATTAAGGAAATTAAATGTTTATTAGTAGGCTTATTATGCAACCTTGCCTGTTCAGTGTTCATGTAAGGATGCTTGCTAAATTAGTAAATGAAGTTACCTAAAGGTAATAACTCATTTATGCTCCTCTGTTCTTGGATTCCTTAACTGAGACTCTATTGACTGATTTAAGTTTATTTTTCTGATTTGTGACTGTACCAAGTACTTGCAGCTTGAAACGAAATGAATTGTGCAATTTCTCTGAATCCATGAGAGTTTCCTTCCCCTCGGGGGTATTGTGAAGATACAATAGCAATTTATCGTGCATGTTCATAATATTGTGATAAGTTGCAGGCAAAATATATGAATAAAAATATTTGGGTTTTTATCAGAGCAAGTTCTGAATGGTGCATAGAAAACCAGGTCCATAGAAAAATAAGGAGAAAAATTAGACAATGAAAGCACTTGCTTCTCCAGCTAGGCAGCACACTGAAAGACAAAGGATAACTGTGGGATATACCTAATGAAGTTCTAAGGTTCCCAGGTGAACCCAGAGATAGTCAACATCATGGTCCAAAATCTCATTTTCTTCTGTTCGTGAAATGTTACTGACAGCTCTTGACAGTTCCAAGATGTGTCAGACCACTGAGCCCTTGGTCAACCTCACCAGTGGGCTTCATCCACCCTTTCTGCTCATGAGTCCAGGCCCATTTAAGCTCCATCCTGTGCTGTTAATCTCTGTTAGTCTGATCTATGCTGTAAGTTTGCTTGTCTCTAGCCACATACTAGCACACCTGTGCCTGGCCAAGGACCCAATTGCTGTGCCTGAGCTGTGGACTGGCTACCTGTTTTGACCTCAGACTTTTCTTGCCTTCTGCATTGAAACTGCTGGACTGGATCTGACAAGAAGTAGCCTTACATTCATACATAATTCCTTTCTTGTTTCAAATGTGGTCATGGATTTTTGCTTCAGTTTTCAAGTCTGAGGACAGCATCATTTTCTTGGGGCTTGGGAAGTCTGATTATGAAAACACTAGGTCTCAAAGATTATTTGTGATTAAGATGTCTTTGTATCACAGTACTCTTTAGCGAACTCGGGTTAAAAATATTCCTCCTTGAGAGATGCACCAGTCACATCAAACCTTACAAGAGTCAAAAAATTCCAGATTAGACGTCTGAAGATAACCAGAGGTCATCTGGGGGGGGATGATCTACTTTTGTGGCTTTGAAGGAGATTTTGAACTCCGAATGAAAATGTGCTGCATGAAACTGGACTGTTCTTTAGGCATAGGAAAGGCTCCAATACACAGTTTAACATTATTCAGTCTTTTTTATAAGTTTTTCTGTCTCAATCCTTACAGAATCTAATTAGTGAAAATTAATGGGTTGGGGTCTGATTTCCTTAACCTTTTATGGGCACTTACTCCATGTCATGATTCACAATAGCTACAAATCTAGTCAAAAGGCAGTCAATACCTCAGCCAGCACAGAATATGTATTACTTTGAGAGGTAACTTTGTTCTTGTCAGATAGCTTGAACAGTAGACCATTAAGAATTTATTTCTCCTTGCAGAATGTTGGCTGTGATAAAAACAGAAGGCAAAAGAGACAGCTTCCACAGCCCACAGATGAGACCTTTTTGTTAGTCAATTTTTTTATTTTTAGGAAAAAAATAACAATAGCAAAAAGATCATAAATTTTGCTAAAGAAAATAAATTTGTTTCTATCTATTCTGTGAAGACAACAGTCACAGGCAAAACAGTCCACAGGTTTCTCTCTGCATATTGACATAGAACTGATTTCCATGTTGTATCACATTTCAGAAGTCTTTAAGGATGCATATTTCCCAGGAATCTGGCTCCATCTTTCCTGCCGCTCCCTTAGGCAAAGAAAGACTGCAGTGGGGTTTTCACCTCCCCCTCCAACCTTCCTTCCCACAAACTTAGAAACCAAGCTCCCTCAAGGCTCTCCACGCACAAATCCTCCAGCCTCCTAACCATCTTCCTCAGCAAGACAGTTCAGCTTTGTAGGCAATGGCAGTAAAGGGTGGGTGCATGTCGCTCTATCCTGAATGGCTGGCTGCTAATCCACACTTGGATTGACTAGGCTGCACAGCAGCAGTTGAAAGGTGGGCATCTGGATGCACAACAAATCAGAGCCAAACTGCTGTTATAAGCTGACGAAGATCAAGGAGGGACATTCTGGTTTGGTTGTGTTTTTTGGGTTTTTACATATGAAAATAACACTAGAATACCACTGTGCATTCAAATAGCACAGAGTGCCCAGAAGCAAGAAATTAAAATGAGCTGCTCTTAAAGTCTTAGCAAATTACAGAAGGTATGTTAAGGAGTAGCCCATATCTAGCTTTGAGTTAGCCCTGCTTGGAGTAGGAGGTTGGCCTAGGTGGTATCCAAAGGCCTCTTCCAAATTAAATTACTCTGGTTTTATTCTGTACCTTGAAGCACTCAAGAAAATTCTGTAACATACTTAGAAGAACATTATCTGTAAAGACAAGAGCAGTTGACTGATTGGATGAAGTAAAGAACTCTAAAAATCTTTTTTAAATGGAGATAAATGGAGATGAAATAATATATAGGTACTCAAGTCCAACCTCCAACCACAGGAGGTTTCTAAAATACCCATTAACGTGTTACTTAAAGCTCTCTACCAGTCTATCTTCCCTGAATTATCAGTCCAACCTGAGTGTCTCATTTGCATCCCTGCCTCACTCCCTCACTGTGTCACTCCACAAATGCCTGTGGAGTGACACAGAAGAAAGGGCATCTCTTCCAAAAGGACAGCTGTAGTTTAAGATGCAACAGACCTGACTGGCATGTGCCTGGCGCATGATGGGCAAGTGACTGTCTTGTGATGGGTGCACAACTGTCCTGTGATTGTCTTTTGCTGGGTGCATCATTGTCACATGCTGGGCACTTTATTGCTGCATGATGGACACGTGCCAGTAACGTGATGCATCAGTGTCCTTGGACACTTTTTTGCTCAGTCCCGTGACACAACTGGAAACATGACAAAGATTTTTGAATACAAAATCCCTTCCCAGGAGTATTTAGGAAGCCTTGCTGCTGAATCTAAGAAGCCTCCCTAAGTTGCTGAATTCAGAAGTACGTTTCCACTGTACAAAATACAGCAAAGGGATCTAGACTAAAAGAAATCTGTTGCGATCAAACAAAATTTTGTCAGCAGAACACCCTTAACAGTGAGATGTGACAGAATTATCCATGTAAAGATGGCTGCGTTGGGTCAAACCTAAAATAAATCTTCTTGGTGCTGATTCCAGTATCCTGCTTCTTCTGACCAAGAGCAGCTGGAGGATTAAGCCTGCTCCCCTAATATGGCTCCATTAGCTTTTCAGCCACCTCAGAGCACTTAGCTGACATATGCATGGAGGCATCTTTTGTAGCTGCAATTTCTCCCTTCCAATAGGTAACAGTCAGCTAGGAGCCGTTCTTTTTATATATATTATTGGAATTACTTTCCCCCTTGTGTGCATCACTTCATGTTTACTAACAAAAATTTCATAATTCATTGTAGTGCCCAGACAATACCTTGATGAGTTTCTGCTGAAAAGCATCCACTTCTTTTACCACTCTGGTACCTCAGTATCAGCTGCAAATTTTGTCACCTCAGTTTCATGCCTTTTCTAGCCTGTTGATGAATGTGTTGCATAGCAGAAGCATTAGCCCAGATCCCCAAAGAAATCTACTAGTAACCTTACTCCACTCTCAGCCCTGGCTTTTGTACATTTGACTCAGCTCACAACAAAAGCTCTCAGGAACTGTGGAGAAGAAAGTAAGTAGCCACCATGAGCCAGAATTAGATCCTGTAGTAGTGTGTAAAGAATGAAACAGACATCAATGAAATGCTTTGCACAGAACAAGCACTTCATCTCTCAGTCCTTATCCCCAAGGGAGACCTTCAAACCATTGCACTCAGATGCACTTGGGAATTAAATGCATAACACTTAGAACATTGAGACCCATGGACTCAATAGAGACACCTTTTATGGCACATTATAGTTTACTTCCTCCCCCTCCAAATAAAATTTTGTGCTCTACAGAATACAACACTTCTCTCTCCCTCTTTCTTCCCCGCCTTGCACTAATATCCTGTCCACTTGGAAGACTCCAGAAACCTTTCCTGGCAAAGTTGGTCTGGCAAGTAACTCACCTCAGGGGAGTTAATCTGAATCCCTAACTGTGTCCTGGAGAAGGGATCATCTGCTCAGAACTTGCCTAATTTTCTCCTCATTATACCACATGTTTTAATAAGGTATTGCTTCCTATACACCTCATTCTGATGGTATCTTTAGCTCATTGTGTTTGTAAAAAAATGCAATACTTTGTTTTAGTTTGGCTTGTTTGATGTTGTTTTTTTGCATCCACAGGGGATGCAGCTGGATCGTCAGATCTCCAGTCTTGAATACTGCCCTGATATGTCCCAAATGTATTTACACTGGGCAATTAGCCAGTGCAGTACATAATTTTAGGCACTGCTCCTAGGCAATGCCAGCTTCAGCTGACCTTGAACTTAAGAAATACTTACAGTTGTCTTGTGTACATATGTGAAAGTCACCAGCTGGTTTAAACCTTTGGCCATCAGGGAATGTTGGCCAGCACTCAACACCAGAACCCAGACTGTGTACCCAGAATTTGAATCTCCCCTGAAGAATCCCTTGGTTACCTCTCATTCTCATGAAAATCTCTCAGATAGCAAGTGCAGGCAATCCTTTTTCTAACAGGAAGTGAATGCAAATTGAAAATAATACTCTTATTTGATATAGTGGAAGACACAATGGAACTGCAAGTTCCACAGGTCCTTTTTGCAGCTCATTTATTTAACCGCCTACAAGAAGCTGCAAAAGGAACATATGACACGAAGGATGCTGACCTTGGGTATCCTTTCAAAAGAGGTCAGACGTTGAAAAAAGTTATTGTAATTTTTCTTGCTTACCTTCACTCAAAACAAATGTGAATACAGCCATATTCGGGTTACACACCAGTGCTACAAGTGCCAGCCAAGAACTAAATCATGCACAGCAGCAACCAAGTGCCTTCCAGATTCACAGGAAACTGCTGTCCAGACAAATACACATTTCCTAACACAGTCTGAAACCAAATGAACTGTCATTAGGGAAGATAATATCAATATAGGAAGTATTCAAGAACAAAAATTTCCCTCATAATCACATTTATTCATATCCCTTTAAATTACTATAATTGAGGATTTTAGGTTTTCACTTTAACAGTTGCATGTAAAGAAGTAACATGTTTTTAAGCACTCAGAAATCAAGGACAGATATAAAGAATGTTCAAAGATCTATCATACTCTCTAAGCAGAATTTCAAGAATGATGCAAAAAAAAAAAGGGTGAATGTTGGATAGGTATCAGACTCACTTTTATCCTAAGCCAAAAGTCTTTTTGTATTGTATTTATGTTAGTTTACACTTTTTGCTGACTTAATTTATCTATTTTACATGCCCATGAAATTAAGCAAGAAAATCAGTCCTGTGCTGAGATACCTCTGTCATATCTGAAACCAAAATAAAATCCTCATTTTACTGAGAGATTAAGGTTAAGATTAGTGAGAGATTAAGATTTGGTTGTTTCCTACTTGTTTCACTTTTCAGCTTCAAATACCATTTATCTTCAAGAGGAAAGTTTATTTGTGAATGATGTCTTTTGTTTTCCCTCCTGTAAAAATAATTTTGCAGTTAAATGCCCTTTAAAACAACATTTAGACAACTAGTAGCACTGATAATGTGAAAAATTGTAAAAAGCCGGAGTCGTTGATCAAATAGTTTCACTGGGGTGGGATCAAATTAGTGTGTATTCAAGGGAACTAATTCCCTATTAACATGTTTCTCCTACAGTGCTGCCAAACCCCTAGCTGCCAGAACAATCACAAGTCCTTACCAACCTTCTGACCCTACACAGTTGATACAGGAGACCATATGTCTCTCACCAGTTACAGCTTGTAGCAGCTCGTGTAAAGGCATGGAAACAATAAAGAATTAAGTATTTAATGTGAACATGTCTGGCATTCTTAATATAGAAAAGTTCTAGGCATCAGAGAGGTTTTCTTTCCTGAGATGCTTCTTGGAGGCAGAAGAAAAAAGGAAATGGAAAAGGACAGAAAACTTTAAAAGAGGACAGGATGTGATGCACCTTGGCTTTAGGTACTTCCTCTCACAGCATCCTCATTTGAAAGCTGAGAATGAATATAATGGTCAAGACGGTTGAATGGGCTTAAAATTGTCTGGACTAAAATGCTCAGAAGGTCGTGATCAATGTCCAGCTGGAAGATGACAGTGAGTGAAGCAGAGATTTGTATCAGTGCCCAAGTGGTTCGACATTTCCGACTGTGGCCTGGTTGGTAAGAGAGCTCATCTTCAGCAAATCTGTACAGCACACTGACCTAGGGGCATGGCTGTGACTGTTAGGGTTTGCCAAATCCAGGAGCCCAGGACAGAAATGCTGCTTCAGCTCCACGCCTGCAGGCTGAGCATGTATTGGCCAGAGGTAATACATATGTACCTACACACCACATATTTCCATACACATACACCCAGTCACTTGGGTCAGTGCAGTCAGGCACACTCGGCCCACACACAGACACACCCAGCACCAATGGCCTTGTCCTGCTCTCCTCTCCAACTAAGGAGAATTGGGCAAAGAGACTTGGAGGACCGCAAGATCACTGTCTATACTGCTTCAGAGACAGCTACACAGCCAAGGAGAAAAAAAATCACATTTTGCCGTAGTGCCAGGCCATGGGGCTTCAACAGGAGCTCAATGTAGCACCAGAGCAGAGCAGGCTGCTCAGGGAGGGGTGCAGTATGCAGAGCTGAAGGATTTCAAGCTGGGGCTTGGTGAAACCCAGGCTGTCACAACTGCCTGTTGTTCTGCTCAAGAGGAGGAGGTTGAGGAACAAGCTGAGTTTGAACTGGGTTTCTGGGGATATGAGCAGGGCAGGGGGAGACCCCAAGAGGGGCTGATCCAGACCAGGAGGCTGGGATGCTGACCTGAAGCCCTCCAGATATCTCCTCCAAACAGCATTTCTATTAGATGGAGCTCAGTTAATGAGGGGCAGCAGCTGCATAATCTCCATCACCATTATCCTCATCTGTGTTACTGCATCCATGGAGCAAGCTGGAGAACCAGATTTGTCTTACCTTTTTTTCCTCTCTCTCAAGGTAAGATGGGAATAGCAGTGAAACTGCCTAATCTGATTTTCATAAAGTACATCTGATTATGAAAGTGGCAAGTGCTTGGTAATGCAATCAGCATTTCAAAATGTGTATGATTTTAATGAAAAACCCAACCAAAGTTTCCCAAACATACGTTCATCCTCAACTTTCTGTATTCCTATAGTGTCTGCAATGTATTGTCTGTGCTGATATCTCTACTTTCTGTTGTATTGCCTCTTGGCTTCTTCTGGGAACCAAAGAAACTTGGTCAGTACTAAAAAAAGAAACAATTATCAATTTAATTGTTTTGACATATGCAAGTAGCAAGTAGAAAAAGAGAAGGACCAAGTAAACCATGTGGGGAAGTAAACTTTGTTTTCAGCATTAAGAAGGTATTACCAAAGGCAAAATAACTCTCTGAGGGATCAGCTACACAAAATCCTTGTGAGAGAGAAGGAAATGAAAACTAATTATGAGATGTGAAAACCAGTTCTGTGGTGGCGTGTGAAAATACTTGCATAATGAGGGGCAGAAAAGGACATATGATGAGATGGAGGCAAGTTCAAGGAAAAAGAAGGTGTATAAGCGTTATGCCAACAAAACCTACTGTGTTGCAGAAAAGAACATATTCAAGGAGAAGCCAAAAAGCAATGAGATGCAGGAGGGAAAAAATATTTTTTGAGGAGGTACAGAATGAAAGGTGATTCATAAAAATGAATGCATATGCAAAAGTGAGAAGTAAAACCTTTAAAAGTCATGGGTGAGTAGGAAAAGTCATGATGAAATGGAAAAGTCATAAAGAAATGCAATTGTGTAAGAGGAGAAAGTGAAAAAAATGCAGAAAACATTGCATACTGTTGTGTAATAAAAATGTGTAAACTAAAGGAAATACAAATAAAAAGACACATAAAGTTATATAAAAAAAGAAATACAACATCCTAGGGAAAAGAATAGTCAAAGTGAGGTGACAAAAACAGCAACTTAAAAAAAGAGGTAGCAATGAAAAGCTGTAATGTAATACAAAAAAGGCACTTGTTCTTTGAAAGTAAAAATGAAATGGTGAAACATAGTGGCAAGTGAGAGATAAGAGATGCAAGAAAACATGCAAGGGGATGTGCGGGCATGTGATAAGAAAGTTAAAGCTGACATTGAGCTACAGAGATCAACGTGTCTTTAAAGAGCATTTGTTAGAGAAGAAAACACATACTGAGTTAAAAAAGTGAAATGCTTCAATTAGAGGTGAAAAGAAAAACATGAGATGTGCAATTTGAGATCTAATAAATTATAAAAAAAAAGAAAAACAGCAAAATCCCCCACCCCAATCAAACCCCAAAACACCCTGCAGTAAGAACATAGATAACAGAAGGAAAACCTGAAAAAATATAATGAGGCAATAGAGGAATGTATTATGAGATGAACAAAAATCACATCTGGTGCACATAAAACTGCTCAAAAACACAAACAATACTCGTAAGTAGAAAAATGCAATATAAGCAACACATAGGGACTTGTAAAATGGAAATGTGTAAAGGCATTTTAAAGACAAATGGGGAACAAGATGTGAATAATGGAGCTGCATAATAAAATGCAGAACAGTTATAAACCTTAAAAGAGGAGGCACAAAAAAATCTAAAATGGGTCATGTTATACACCAAAGGATATAAGCTAAAAAATTGAACCAGGTGATTCATTCAGGAACAGTTATTAGAAAAACTGATGTTTGGTGAGATACAAAAAGGAAAATTAATTCTGAAAGGGGAACTTCATAAAGAAATACAAAAATAAAAATTCATAAATAAATAAAGAAGAAAAGCATAGGAGTATTCCAAATCAAAAGTGTGTCATGAGCTGCAAAATATGAAACATGTAATCAGAAATAAATCAAGCTGCAGAACTGAGTGCACTAGGCAAATTACAGAAATAGCTCTGAAAAAAAGAAAACACAGAAAAATATGAACAATGTGAAGAGGAAATATGGGAGGATTTGTAGATATAAAAATGCATGCTAAAAGGCATCCCCAAGTTTAAAAAAATACAAAGATGGAAGCTCATTATGCCTTCTTTAAATGAAAACATAGTATGATATATAAAAAATGAAATTTGCAATATGATATCATTCAAATTATTAATGAGATATTAAAAGAATAAGTTTATTGAGATGCAAAGGAAAGACAGTTTACACACAAGCAAAAAAATGTTACAGATTTGAAAAATCATAGTAGGATGAAAGTGAAAATATATGAAATTTATCATAAGATGTTAAGAATTAAACTAAAGAATGTAAGGAAAGGAAAATGCACAGGGAAATCTGAAAGCTCCCACTCAGCCTGTAATGGACAACAAAAAGGAAATTGGCTAATAAGCGATGATACATGAAATTCCTAATTAGATCTAAAAGCACATAATGAGATGCTGAAGCAAAACCAAGCAGTGAAATAAAAATGAACATGAACAGCAAAAATCGAAATTGGAAACTGGAAACAAGATGAAAAAAACATTCATATTGAGATGGGAATCAAAAAAGTGGGTAATGAGATATGAAAAGGAAAACTCAAGACAGGATTTGCCATCAGGAATACATAATAAGTTGAAAAATTTAAGTAAGCCATGAAATACAAAATCTGAGAGAGTAATGATAGGCAAGACCAGAAATACACCTTTAAGATCAAAGAAGAAAGATTAAAAAAGATTTGAAGTTAAGTGGTGAATCCTGTGATACAGTAGGAAAAATGCAGAACGAATCAAGAAATATTAAATGCATGGTGAAATAGAGTAAGCAAAATCTGTAATGAGTTCTAAAAAATCAGTGTTTGATGGGAAGCAAACCCCGCAGTGTATGATGTAACATGAACACTGAAATACATAGTGAGGGTCTGGAAAATGAGATGTGTGATGTGAAATAGAAATAAAATTATTTGTGATAAAAATCAATCATAATGACAAGCAAGAACAAGAACTGAAATTCTAATGCAACATGGCATGTGAATTGCCAAAGGAGATACAATAGCTGAGATGCATAATGGAATATGGAAACAGAAATGTATAATGAAGTGTGAAACAAAAACATGTACCATAATAAAACATGCACTGCAAACCATTTTGTCCCAAAAAGACTGAAGCACATAAAGCAGCATGAAAATGGAACAATATAGGGGTCAAAACTGAAACATTCAAGAGGTTCGGAGAAGGAATTTTACTTGAATATTTGAACAATGGGGTTACAAAGTCACTGGCTGTTGTGGGTTTATTTTAACCTTTTTTTATTTTTGAGCTTGACCCACTTCTTGAAACAAGATCTGGCACTGTGTTCACACAGGAGTTCCTCACATCCAGCTTATAACAATAGTGCAAGGTGCCAGCTTCACTTTCTGTGGCATCATCTCTTACACGTCACAGCAATAGGCCAAAGCCACCAAGCAGCATATTAGTGGCATAAGAGTTTCAGCCCTAACGTATTTGTGCCCAGGCCCACCAGCAGAAATGTGGATGACTTGGTCAGGTACAGGTCTACAAAGTATCAGACATTAGGTGCACTGCAATTTTGAGCATGTTGATAATATATATAAACAACTGGCTTCAATGCTCAAAGAGGAAGGCAAACAATTGCACTACCTTGTTGCTACCTTATGCTTTCGTCATACCATGCAATAATTCTAAGAATAAATTCCCCAAGCAACAGCATATTTGGTCTAGAAGCCTGTTTGCAACCCTTGTAAGTGTGCTTTGCTCAAATGCTGGGTCTGGTTGGCCCTGGAAGTTCCTTCTGGGGTGTCTCAAGCCACTGGACTGTGACCTTGATTTTCACCTGTGACTAATGCTAAACAGGCCTGTCTCCAGTACATACTCCAAAAGTAATCTGACATTGGCATCATCTCATGCCCCCAGGACATTTCCATCGCACAGCCAACTCATTTTTCCAAAGACTCTGTAGTACAAGTACGTTGCAGGTACTGATGATAAAAGAGGCTCATCACCCTTGCAGATGGTGCCTGCAAAGAGGGAAACCTCTGAGTCGCAGGGAGGAGCAAAACTTGGATCATGCAGGATACGCGCCAGGGAGGCTGTACAGTCACAGGCAGGTTGGGAGCATGCTTTACCTTAACGATGCTGAGCAGAAGGTTCTCTGGTATAAATAGGGCAGTGCTAAAGCAGTAACTCCATCTGACCCATACAAGGCCATCCTACTCCTAAGCCAAGCCTTTCATAGGCTGCTCAGGGAATGCACACCAGAAATGCAATGTGGCACAGGCTGTCACTCTGTCACTGCTGGTCGGTTGGTCTCCTCATGAGGGGTCAATTCACGGAACATACTCTGCCTTAATGCTGTTGCCTGTCATTCCTGCCACCAGCCATAAAAAAGTCACTGCTCAGAAAAGACCTGGTATTGACGCTGCCGATGTTCTTTCCCTTTGGATTAGCTTTTTGAAGAAAGGGTCTTGAACTCTTCCAGGAAGCTGGCTAAAATAAAAGAGGGCAGTGCTGGCACTGACCTCTCTTTGGAAAATCTTGCTATCTGTTGTAATAATATCATGGCACACCATGGTATAAACCAGCGAAGTCCTAAATCCTGACTGTACAAGGGATCAGCCTGGCATGCTGCTGGTACTAGAGCAAGATCCAGCTATTGAACAGAGGAAAGTTCAAAGCCCTTGCATGGTATGTCTAGGGCATTTCTTTGTTTTACTATTTGCCACTAACAAGAAGTGTTTTATCAACTTTGTAACTGTCTACTATAATGTAAGGGGCAATCAGATCCTCCATCAGTCTCATCTTTGTTAGAACCTTTCAACATCACATGCTTCCTTAAATCATGTGTTATTGGTCCCTAACCTAAATGTTCTCATACGCAGCCATCTACTCTATCTTGTGCTAAATGTTATGACTAGAGTTACTGAAAGGGTTTCAGATAAATGACACATCTTTCTTTCTTTTTCTCTTTTTCTCTTTCTTTTTTCTCTTTTTCTCTTTCTTTTTTCTCTTTTTCTCTTTCTCTCTTTTTCTCTTTTTCTCTTTTTCTTTTCTCTTTTTTCTCTTTCTTCCTTTGTTTCTTTTTTTCTTTTCTTTTCTTTTCTTTTCTTTTCTTTTCTTTTCTTTTCTTTTCTTTTCTTTTCTTTTCTTTTCTTTTCTTTTCTTTTCTTTTCTTTTCTTTCTTTTCTTTTCTTTTCTTTTCTTTTCTTTTCTTTTCTTTTCTTTTCTTTTCTTTTCTTTTCTTTTCTTTTCTTTTCTTTTCTTTTCTTTTCTTTTCTTTTCTTTTCTTTTCTTTTTCTTTTTCTTTTCTGTTTTTCTTTTCTTTTCTTTTCTTTTCTTTTCTTTTCTTTTCTTTTCTTTTCTTTTCTTTTCTTTTCTTTTCTTTTCTTTTCTTTTCTTCTTTTCTTTTCTTTTTTTTTCTTTTCTTTTCTTTTTCTTTTCTTTTCTGTTTTTCTTTTCATCACCTGAGGTAAGAGGAGCAGAGTATAACTGAAGTCCTTGTTTACTGTAACCATGACAAACACATATCAGAGAAAAGGCCTTTGCCATCTTCCAAAGGAAGTTTTGCCTCGGTTTCAGTCCAAAATCAGAGCAAGAGACTTCTTGGGTTCTCAAAGTGGTGGCTGATGAAGGACAGCTGCCAGGGACAAGCATGTCAGAATACCCTGATCTCATACAGCATTTCACTCTAGCGATGCCTTGTGCTGTAGGGTCAAGATAGCAGTCTTGGTTTGGAGGCTAAAATGAAAGAAGAATGCAAAGTGGTGTTCCTGGTGAATCTCTGCAATGGTTAGAATCAAATGTTTTGGGCCAAGTGGTTCAGGAGTTACTTTGGAGATGGCTGGAGAGAGGTTTTTAACAGGGAGAGGCTTCTGTCTTCTCGCTCCTGATGCTTGGTTTTTTCTTAGTGCCCACACAAATTCAAACCAAACCCTGATTTCCTGAAAGGATTAACACCGGATTTGAAATATCCAAGACCTTTCATCTTAGACCCATCCCTCAAAAATGAGAAACTCCTCCTAGAAATCTGACTGTCATCTAAGCTTTGGGAAAAACTCCAGCTGACTGCAATAAAATCAGGATTTCACCAATAAAATTTTCTTTGCTTCAGAAACTCTGATCCTTTTAGTACAATAACCTGTAAAATTTGATCTGACAAGAGGCAAAACCCTCAATGGCATTAAGCTTATTAGACTGATTCAAAAGCTAAAGTAATACTGTGATTAGTGCGTATTGCATGCATTAAGACCATAATAAGTAAGAACACAATCAGTTGCCAGCAGCAGCTGCTAACTTGTCTTTTGCTGTAGAGTCAATCTAAATTACTCACCGAACAGTAGAATACTTTAAAAAATTGGTAATGTTTTGGATGAGAAATAACACCAGAATACAGGCTCTGATGGCACAGATAGTAAAGCTAACAGCTGAATAGGATAGAGACACTGAATGCACATCTAGACCCCATTATCTTTCCACAGCATGCTTCCCTTCTATATATCCTGCAGTCTCCATTTATACTGTCTGGTAAAAGATGATTAAGACCACGCTCATTCAGCTACAGAAAATTCTCACAGATTATTTTAAATAAATAAGCATTCAGCAGAACTCAACTTTAATGGTGCAAGAAGAATTTTGTCAGAGCTAAAGACCAACATGAGGATTGTCTATCTTTGATACAACATTTAGCAGTCAGTTGGTTAGTGAGTGTTCCACCTCATGAAATTGTTGAACAACTTCCCTTTTTTGAGAAAATAAAGACGTTATTACAAAATAGTCTCCTTCTTTTAGTTAAGTGTAAGCCATCTCTGTGCATTCTCTGAGCACACATTATTTCTCCTAACAGACCCAATTCTTGGAAAAGCACAATCACACCTCAACTAAACCTCCAAAATTTTAAGGGGTTGTTTTCATAAACTTTGCTTGTAACTCCTCTCTAGCTCACCATTTTGTTTTACCTCTGTATGATGCTTCTGTGGTTCTCCTGCTTGGATGATAGATTGCAGGACTCCAGTCAATTGAACATGATCAGAAAGTTGCACCAAGGTTAGAAATCACCTCAAAGAAAAGTGGAGTTTTTGTCTGGGCATTCTTGACTGAAACATATGGAAAACGCTTTTGCCTTCTTCAATATTTTAAATTGTCACATTACCATGAATCTAGGAGGCAGGTGAGAGTAGGGTGGTATTAAACAGCTCATCCTCTGATATCTAACCTAACAGTGCTCCAAGCGAGTTTACACCAGCTGGCAAAGCCTGCTTTGAATTTGATATAAAATGAGTGTGAGGGATTCTCCAGAGGCCACCTTGAACAGCACAAGTGAAAATTAGAGTTCCTGTTGAAGTCATGACTCCCACATTGCATAATGAATGCATCCACTACCACTTTATTGGAAGTGGGCTGAGTTTTAAAACTTTCATGCTCATAGACAAATTTTATATTTAGCATATAGTTGACTAATATTTTTTTGTTAAAAAACTTGGTTTCTGCTAATTACAATTTTGTGAATCTTAAGGTGTTTGGACCTGAATTCCCTCATTTACCTGCTTGCTGAAATTGACTGTTACCTTTCTGATTTTTAGTTCATGTAATACAGACATTTCGAAGACAGATGTGCCAAAACACAATTTCCCTCAGTCTGAAAATAATAAGGGGGGAGGGGGGGAGGGGGAAGCCAGACAAAACCTGGTTTCTTTAATTTTTCTTTTAAAAGCTTTAGTACTCTTGCAGATGAAGGAGTTGCTACAGTCACTACATACCTAACAACAGAGCTTTTTTGGCTCTCGAGGTTGCCCAACTACATTCAAATGATAATCCTTTGGAAATGAGAAATTGGAAGTTCACATATATTCAAAGGCTANATTCCTTTGCTCTTTTACATGTCAAGCAAATGGCAACTGCTCCATGAGCTACATGAGTAATTATCTCCCTTAAGTGTTGGGCTGAAAGGACTTTGTCTGCTGATCCTTCTCCCAGCTAGTAAAATAGAAAGGCCCTCTGAATTTACCAGCACTTCTTCCTGTGGCAAGGAAGATGAGGAGAGCCAGACTTTTCTCCCGGTGGTCCTTCTTGGAATGGGAATGGGAGTCAGGAATGTCTCTGCAGACAGATGGGAATACCACCAGCAAAACATATGTCCCTTTTTTTGTATCAGCAAGCTCATGTACAAGCATCATGTGCAAAGGGATAAAGGACTGTGCTGTGGCTCTTCAGGCCCCCAGCCAGCTGATGACTCATGCTTTAAGGAGGGCTAAATTTTTTTAAAACATTTCCCACTAAATTCTAAGGCAATAAGTCTAATTACACTTTATGCTTTAGCGCACTTAGAAGAACAGCATGATTTGGAAATGGCTCTTTGCAGAAAATGGCTTTGTAGAACATGTTTGAAAGTGACTGCTTTCCTGAATGCAAATGTCTGAATTGGTCTAATTATCTAACTGGGGAAAAAGAAGCTTTTTTTAGACTGCCAATATCTGAAGAAACTATGAAAGGACAGGACAGCTTCTCCCAGTATTCCTTTTTATTATGCTTTCTATTCTAGTTCTAAATACAAATAACCAGTGAGAATGCCAGTACTTTCATTCTTTTATTTAGTAATTAGATGTCCTTTTTTAAAAAAGTCTCTTTAAAAAAAAAAAATCAGAACTTTAATTTTCAGCTCGTAAATCCTAATTTTGCTGCATTGTCACACTGAGGTTTGGAGCCCCTAAACATCATCAGAAGGAGTTAGAGAAGCAGAAGGAATGTCTCCTTTTACCTACCTATTACCAACCTTATTTGTCTTTAGCCTGACAAGTAAATAACATCCCTGTACTAAGTACAGCATCTGTTTGGATGAAAAAGCAGTAATAGAGTATGTATTTTTAGTTTCTTTTAATGTAATTTCACAGCAGGAAGATGGTAAAAGAAGCATCATGCCTGCATCTGAGCTCCTTTAGAATATGATTTAAAGAGTAAAACAGCTTCTACCCTTACTGCTTACAGGTGGGAGCATGATCAGGACTGAATCTAGAGACCTCTGCTTGATCTTCTAGAGCAGAGACAGGGTGGGGTGGGGATCCACTGCAACTTTTATTTAAAACTCTGAAGCAAATATTCAGCTGCTGCCAGTCAGCCACCACCTATCTCACTGAGCTTTCTGTTAATAATATCAGGCAGAAAAAGATGGTCTTCATGACTTTCCTAACTGCAAAAGAAGACATGGCCTGTATGTATTAAGAACATGGTCTCAATGCTTATCATATGGGTATCTGCAGAAGAGAAAGAGAGATCTATTCTTCTCCTGATTTGCGCTAGTGAGGAAGCCCTGGTTTCTCAGCCAGCTCCTGAGATGGCTGCAGTGGGAAGCTCAGGTACAGATGGATCTAAACAGCCCTTACCTTCCAGCTGTCTTTCTTTCTTTCTGCTATCACACTATTTGCTGTCACCTGCGCACTTGAGCTCACATTTAATCTGCCAGTCAGGTCTCCTCAGGTCCCCAGGTTAATCCTCTCTGATACTGCTGTCTCATTATTTTACAGCCTATGGGACAGAAGGCAGAATAGTAAGAGGCTTGCTCTGCAGTTCAGTGTAGCTCTGCTTGCATGGTACATGTACTGGGATTTGTCACAAGGGCTTCTCAGCACGTAAGAGGTCTTCCCATAGAGCAGCTGATTGGATAAAGGAAAGCCATGTCTGCATCCCTGTATATAGACTCAAGTAAATTATTTTTGCACTATACTTGCCTTTCTTCTCCCATCCACTGGCTTGCTCTGGGTTGGATGAGGAGGATGAGCTAATTTGCTCCCAGTAGGAATAAGGTGAAGACCAGATCTCTGGGTGCCTGTGCAGGCAAACCGACAGCATGGTGTTTCTGGGGCATGGGGAAATCCTAATGAGTCTGGGAGGAGCTGTGGCAGGAGAAGTGCATGGGCATAGCAGCCACAGCTCCAGGCCTCCATGTCCAACAGCAGTGGGGGTCAGCATGTGTTCCCAATAGGCATCTGCACAGCCCTGCACTGCAAGTACTGGAGTTATAGTCAGGTCCAGAGCAGAGCCAAGGTCAGTTTCTGCCTGGAGACAAGCTTAGCAACATGGTTGTCAGTTTGGACCTCCATATCTGGTGGGCTACCAGATGTTTTTAAAATGTTTTTAAAAAACATTGAGTATGTGCCTTTAAGCGTACATTTTATTGAAATAATCCAGTTCCATCCATACAAGCCAATTTATGTCTCATTTTTGACAATAAGCTACGTTGTTCTCAATTCAATTACCGGAGTTGTCCCAGGATTTTCCATCACAATCATCTGAAGTTTTAGTGAATAATTATAGCACATGGGACACATTTTCAAAAGTTGCAGTCCCTTCTACAGGTGGGCAATATGCCTCATGGTGATCAGTGTCTCCTCAAGACCACAGAGCAGAGGGATCCCTGCCCCCTGTGTACTTGCTATTGTCTTGCATATTAAGTGTAGGTGTAAGATACTATCAGCGGAGGGGGTCTGCTGTGAGATCACCCTCATTCCCTCCTGTGGTGCTCAGGGCAGGGGTAGAGGAGTTGGGAGTGAAGGATCCTTTCCTCCTTTACCTATTTATCTGTAAGGATTCTTTTTATCATCTAAAAGTTAGTGGTATATTAGACCAGAAATGTAAGAAGGTACCAGCAAGCAGTTTCCTGTATGGTTACCACAACATTTGCATTTCCTCTCCCTTCTCATCTATCCTGTGAGAGATGTAAAACTTCCCTCTTTCCTGCACATCAGCTTTTTCTGTTCTCATTAAATGATCACAAAATGTTGCTGATTAAGATGTATGAAATGCACACACGTATATGGATACATGTTTCTTCATCTCACATTAATAATGTTAATAAGCTTACAACTCAAATCTCATCTCAAAGATTAAGAAATACCACTACTATATTTCAACTGCCAAATAGAAAGTCTCTCATTCTTCTTATGCTTCAGTATAATTAACTCACTTTTAGTAACATTAAGAGATCCAGCTCTTCAAAATAGAGTACAGGCCAGTGGTGTGGTCTGTCAGTATAATAATTTCACAATAAATCAGTGATCAAAATTAGTGATAATCATTAAAAAAATATATTCTGGTTTTCACAAAGCAGAGATTTGGGGCTCAGAAGTGATACGATAAAAACACCTGAAGGAGTAGTTATCCATGGTTCAGTGAAAAACATTGATATGTTTGTACAAGTGGAGAAAGCATTGTCCCTGGTATAAATCATTACGTAAGTATATATTTTTCAATATGTCTGCTACTGTCAGTTCCTAAAACATATCTGAAAACGGGAACAAGTATTTTTTCGCTGTCTTACTTTTTTGTTTCCTCAACAGCACTGTGCGAGATGTAATTTATTTCTAGAATGGTTTAATGTAGTTATGACATAACCTTTGGGTCCTCATCATCTTTAAGGATGTATACTCTCTGAGTATAACATAAAAGCTCTTTTCCAGTATGTGTTTCAAAAATTATTAAGATACAAGATAAAGTGATGTTGAAAAGTGGAATTTTCTTAACTTCACATTATATTATGAAAAGAACCTGGAAACAAGAAAACTTTGCTATAATACCTTCCACAAGGGACATGAGTTTCAAGTTAACGCTGACATTTCTAACATTTCAGGCTAGAAAAGGAAATACAAACATATATTAAAGCATACAGGAGAAGAGTACTTTTTCTAACATGGACTTTTCTAGTGCTTTCTTTTCCATTTCTGCCTAGTGAACCATAAATTGTTTAACCGAAGAACTTTTTTTTAGGATAGCAAGGGAGAGAGTGTATTAAATTCACCCACAGACAGCTGTGACTCCATCAACTTCTACTCAGAATAAATAATAAAAAAATGCCTAGCTACTTGGTAGGAAACTTTTTATTTTTCTACACTTGTACCCTTAACAGTTAAATTTTAATCCCAGTATGCAAGCGGTACATGTGACAACACTATCAAGAAACCTGCGCTGGTGGTGTGGATAGGTGCACCCAAAGTAGAGTCATTGTTTCTAGCTTGAGTACAAGTAATACATTGTGACAGAAATCATTGTGGCAGATGAGACCTTACTGCAGTAGTTTAAGAGATTATTGCCCTTACTCTGTATCTGACTTCAGCTTGATTTTTCTACTTGCTACCAGTTAGCTAAACAGAATACGCTACATTACAGATATCCAGTATCAGCTCAGACTGCGCGGGAAGGTAGGTCTGCACCAAGGCCTCTGAGCTATAACAGATCATGTCTTCATTACTCTCATTTCCTGCATTAGGCAAGTGAGAAATTGTGTGGATATGCCTCCTCATATTTTCATTTGCCCCACAGATTTCCCCTGCATGTTGACATCAGGACTAAAACTCTGATAACTGAACACTGCGGAAAGAGAAGGGCACCATAGATTTATTCACTATTTTTACATGAAGCGAATCTCTGAAGCACTGGTGAAACACTTAAAAGAAATATTTTAAAACTTGTAATTTAAAAAAAAAAAAATTCTCCTCAAACTTCTCTTTTGAGTCAGTTAGCAGTTCACTGGGGGAAAAATGTCTGTGGCAACACTCCACACATTTTATGACATAGCCCAAATCCTGAAGATATGTAAAAGCAGTCCATACATATGTACTGTGTTTAACTAATAACTAACATGTTCAGTGTTGGCTCACTGTATCCCCTAAAATAAGATTATGATTCTCTGTTTCCCTTCTGTCAATTGCAACCACTTGGAGATGCCAGATGTGGAGGGCCATGGAGCAGGAGTCACCTCCCGGGGAGGAAACAGCCTCCTTTGCTGGGAGAGTGCTAGAATAAACAGGGCACTTAGAGAGACCTCTCACTGTGATGGCTTCTGCTACCACTGGTGATATCAGTGTGAGTAGGTTGTGGCTGGATAGATGGCGTGCCGCTCGTAAGCAGTGTAGGGGGAGGTTTGAAACCAAGTGTACAGATTCATATCTGTTTTCAAACCAACAAATAGAAAGATAGTTAAGAGAACAGTCATTTGTGCAATAATTAAAATAACATTATTATTTCATGAACTCACACTGGCTTGCTCACTTGAAATTATCTTGGTGTCCCTAATATCTATTTTTAAATTGTACATAGGCTGCCATGTAGCTGTACCAATATGTTCCTTTGGCTGATAACAACTAAGCGAAAAACATTAAAAGCCAATAAAGGGACTATTTAAAATGCCTTGCTCTCAAAATGATTGTTCTATTAACAGAAGACTTAAATTAACACTTCTAAGCATAAAATAGAATTAATTCAGTTCACAAATAACTTCACAAACAGATGAACTCCAAATATAGCCACAGAACTGCTGAATATTTCAGAAATAATGACATATTTGTTTAAGAAAAAACACTGTTGTCATAAACATTTCTTACAGCATACAGATCAGTGGAACACCATCAATACACAGCTGTACACATGAGCTTGTGAAAGAACACTGCTGCTGGGAGCAGCTACGAAAGTATAATGATAATGAACTCTCCTTTTGTGAGAAGAATGGAGAAGAAACTCACAACACATTTCCAAAAGTGAATGGATTTCTTACTGACACTTGGACAATTCCTGTCCTATAATAGTCTGTGACGCAAAGCTGCTTCATATCCTTTTAGAGAGGGACTTATCCTCTTAAAAAGTCAATTTTCTCTAGAACCCTCTAAATATATTGCCTGGTTTTGATTCACCAGCTCTTTCTCCATTTCATTTCAGAGACTTGCTGAAGCAAATGAAAGTTTGGGAGAGAAACGTGGGAAAAGAAAACGAACTGGAAATCAGGAGAGAAATGGGTGGTGGGGGGATGGGGAGGATTACCTTTCATTTGTTTTTCCACATGAACAACTCGTGTAAATTCTGAAGGTATCTTCAGTCTGAGTCTTCTGATGGCAATGTATCAGATTAAAAAAGAGAGAAAGATCTCTTCTTCCTTAAGCAATAGTTATATCCACCCAACAAAATAATTAGGGAGAAGATTATAACAGCAGTAACACCTATAAAACGGGCAGAATGTCTTTATATTTGCACTTCTCCTCATGAGAAGATAATTTATTTTATAAATTAAAAAGTCTTGTCATGAGCTATATGGGCATTCACTGCTCTGATGCTGAAGCAGCTCCGGGATGGTGCATGCACCACCAATGTTTCTTGCTTGTGGCTCAAACCCTGTGCACTGATGTCCATATGTTTGCAATATACCTTTGAATGCCTTTCTTTTTGAGTAGCAAAGTGAGAAGTCCTCCCTGTAACCTTCTCTCATGCTATTACATTATTAAGTCTGTTCACAGGGACCTTCTCTTTATTTTCAGGTGGATACCATCTTCTCCTAGTGGACCCTCACCTTCCCTGAGTGAAGTGCCACGATCAAATAAAGCAAAGCTTTTAAAGATGTCAGTTAGTTTACCACTAAAACCAGTACAGGCTGGGCATAATAAAATGAATGTGAAATAATTAAATGAATTTAGGTAAAACACAACAGTGTCACTGTAGTTCTTCTACTAGTGTGACTGTCTTATGAAATACAAGTAAATTGACTGCTCATGAAAGATCATGAAATTACAAACTCTTAGACTGTACCTTTGTATTTGTTCCCAGAATGGACAAAACATGTTGCCAGGAATTAATGCACATTTCTGTTCTTCTACTACAGACTTAGAGGAGCCATTCAAGGAAAGAAAGTGAAGTAACATCCCATTTACATATATATTGGGCCTTTTGGCAGTGTACTAGACTGTGAAGTGTGGTCACTCAAAAGCAGAACTGTAGCAACGTTTTCTCATTTCTGATCTTAACTGAGGTTAATATAGCAGCTGGGAGGTGAAAAAAATCTGAATCTCATTTTTCATTCGAACAATCTTTTCATCTTCTTATAGTGACTGGGATTGTGTCAGATGGAAAAGGTAAGAAAAAGGAAAAAACCACTTTGCTTGGCTAAAAAGCTCTTTCTCAACATCACAGTAGTGTCACACTAGTCTAATACCTAGTGTTAGAAATGCTTTCACCTTGCTGATTGCAGAGGGTTTTAATTCTAATCAAAAAATGATCTTGAAAAATAAACATTTGTGGCCTAAATTAAAACCACAGACATTCATTAAGCTATTAGTCTGCTAAATTATCACATTTAAAAGAAAGAACAATCCATACCAAACTTAACATCAACTTTAAATTAAAATTATAAATCAGAGCACAGAATTCAAATATTTGCTTGGCTCCATTTCTTTGTGTTTTCATGCTTTAAAACATTTGCTAAGCCAAAAATAGGATTTAAATATTCCATTATCCAAGTCGTTAGGATACTAGCTTGGGAGAACAAATGGGATAACATAAGTATGATTATGGCTTATCAGATAAGACAGCATCAAAAGATCAAAACAGAACATTTCAGTGCAGTACAGTATGCACTCATCTGCAAACATCTACTGTGAAGCCTTCAAATCAAGTTTGTCTCCATTGGAATCTGAAAACAAGGTATTGCACTTCCAGTCATGTGTTCAATTTCCCTCCTGAGCACATCATTCAGGGACTACATTCTCTGTTGTGGTTTGTTAGTTGGGAACACTTTCCCTTCCCCCAAAATAAACAACTAATTTTCTGGTGAATCAGTGTAGCTAGCACAATGCTGCATACAGACTTCACTGATCTCTGTGAAGGCAGCTTTTCAGATACAGAAATAAAAATACTCATCCCAAACAACAAAAGGAGAGAAGAAAAATCCATTTTACTACAGCTGCTTCTTTGTTATTCAGCTTCAAGTAATGGGGAGACACTGGTGTCTTCTAGTCATACCCATTTTAAACTCGGATGTAAATCTGTAACAGGAAAAGATGATGAGGAACACACAGGAGAGACTTCATCAGTGCTGGAGCTGAGGAAGCCTGACCATCAGCCATTACTCCTAATGCTCAATTAATGAAATTTCTCTATGTATGAGATTTCTTAATGTGCGAAATGACGGTGTGTTGGAAGACATGTCTATGCCACAGCTCCTGTTAGAAGACACTAAGCTCCGGGCAAAATGGGAAGCTTTGGCGATATAAATAACGTGACTGGAGTAGCTAAAAGACAGTGTGGCTTGCAAACCAAGAAGTTTAAAACTTCTATAAGGCAGCAAGAAAGAACTTTAAAATAGACAAGGTGATTGTGGCAGAGGTGAAGGCACAGTGGCCACCCTAGCAGATGTGCAACAGTTTTCCAAATGTAAGGCTGGTATTAAGTGCATCTTCACGGTGACAGGTATATTGTGCGGGCCACTGCATAATAGCCAGGGATAACCATTTAGAACCATTTTCACCAAGGGCACGCCACCTCAGAAGTTACAGACTGACTGGGAAAACATGTTTGAACCTGGTCTTCAAAAAAGCTTTTAAAACTGTATAACCTTTAACACTTTGTTACTATTAGTGAAGTAAAAGCCTCCCTCATAAAGCACTTTAACTGAGCACTCTAACCAAGATGTGGAGTTATTTAATAGCACGCAGGACTTTTTGCTACAATAATATATTATTAGCCTTTCTAATCGACTGTCTGCCAGCCTGCTGCCTGTGCATTGACCCAGTCAGTGTTGAAATAAAGACTGACCAGAACAAACACACCTTATTTTAATTTTTTAATAACCCCTGCTAACATGGTAGAAGCAAACTGTTACAGGTGTCCGGCCTTGTCAATGAACTATACTGTCCAGGCTACCAGTGGTGTGCCTGGTATTCCAAGCATTCCTGCTATGTATGCCACATGCATAGGTGGTATGCTCTATAGCCTGCCAAATATTCTCTGTATGAAGGACGTATATTCCATGTGGAATTCCATATACTTCAGCTGTAGAAAGGCCAGACAACTTTTGAAAAGGCTTTGAAAACTGTTAAGTAAGACGTTGAAAGTCTCATTCATGACACTGCAGAAAATATGTTTGGATGAATTTCCAAGGCCATACTGAGCAAGTTGGAAACACCAGAAAATCAAGGAGGGTTTGTGGCTTATTTACATTCAAAAAAAGAAACTTTAAAAGAAAGAAAGTCTTGTCATGCCTCCTGGCACTACTCTTTAAATAGATGAGGACAGAAGGCAGTCTGACTGTGAAGAAAAAGAACAACCCAGGCTAAAGAACCCTGGTGCAAAAGAAATTGAAAACCCTTCCCTCAAAAAAAGTCTGTTCTACCACTAGAAAAGGAGATAATTAACCTAAAAGAGATGACTTACATTTAAGGCTGCTCAGAACAGTAATATAGCAAATCAAAGCCGGTTTTGTTGGAAGCATTGAGAATACTGTTTGTAAAGGTACCTCCACTTTCCACCATGGCAGTCTGCACCTCTGGGCTTTTCCATAGCCAGGAATAGGGAATATCAGAGAGAGATCTGAAAGGATGTAAAAATTAGGCTGATGCACAGCAAAGACAGCATTTGTTTGATGTGCTCCCTGGTAACAGGGACCTGCAAGCCAAATTACCTATGGCCTGCTGCGCATGAAGAGAGTGTGTGTGGCACAGAGGGTGTGTTTGGGACACACTGAGTCTTTATACATGACCAACACTAAATACTTGGTTGACCAGGCGGACATGAAAGGATTCAACATAAAGGGCAGGCAGCCATGCCAGCAAACACGAAAATTTGTTTCTGGGACAGCTGCTCAAGCTTCCTGTTATTGTGGTGGTAGAGAACAAGGCTTTCACCATTAATTATGCTTAGAACTCGTTCAATGTTAAAAACTAAGATATAAATTTTGTGGTTCTATATGTGGATGATGAACAAACCCCAGTGAAATCACCGCAGCTTTATTTTAGGTATGGTTGGGATGTGAGAGAATACCTGGAACTCATAGAAAGGATTGACAGCCATAAGAAAGACCACATATGCTGTCAGCCGACAGGGCTATCACCTGTTTGCCTTCAACCAGTCTCCAGATCAGCAATGTGCTGATGACTATTCCTTGAATAAAAGAGAAAAAAATGAGAGCAGAAATATATTTTGCAGGAGCTTTGACCACCATTGTTAATATGATTGTGGACAGCAATATTTGGCAATGTGATAGACACAAACCAGAGGAGATATGTGCCTTTTGACTACATGTGAAGACAGACACCAAAGAGCTCTCTTCATTATTTTTTTCAGCAAATCCCTATGCCAAAGAATCACTTCTAGGCACGCACCCAAGTCACTGATGGCCCTGAGATCACTAACAGATCAACTGCTCCAGAAGGTACAGGCCACTCTTCAGACAATAGAACATCGTGCTTCTAAGCCTGCCCTGATAGAAAGGCAGGAAGTTGGTCTGGGAACTTCCTATTTAGTGCTGAATGCCTACAGCTTTTTTCAATATGTAAATAACTAGCTGCACTGACAGAAAAAATACAGTTCTTATCCTAAAAGCCTCTATATTTCAATATGCAACCACTGTCTCTTGTTCATCCACGGTATGATACCAAGAAGAGTCTGGCAGTCTGACCCCATTTTCTTTACACCTAAAAGGTGTTCATGTACACTAGCAAGTACTCCTAAACCTAATCCATTCCTGGCTGAGCAATGCCAACTCTCTCAGCCTCTCCTCATCCAGACAACCACTCAGATCTTCAACGAAGTCCTCCACAAATTTTATTTTAAAAATTTTTGCAGAGCAGTCAGGAAGAGCAAAAAGAAAACAGTTGGCATACTCCAAGACTTTTTACAAAGTAATTTTTTCCACAGCTCCTGTGCCTTGTCAGAACAGCAGAAAAAAGACTATTAGTTCCTAATAGTGACTGACTGACAAGTGATCCAAAACTATCGGGAAGGCTGTCAAAATTTTTAGTGAGCACCTTCTTGCCACATAGCATCTCTGCAGCTTCTGAAGGGGCCTTATTCCTATCACTTACTTACTGTTCCTGACAACACAGCACTGTGCTATTGTGATCTTTGGGGGTGCATCACTGTCTGTATTTATGTCACAGTCCAATAGGGGGTTTCTCAGTGATTCAAAATTGATGTTCACTCTTTGTTTGGAGTGATGCCTTTAACTTTCATACACACTGCAGGTAGCCATAGGAGTTGAGTGCTGATGCTGCAATCTCTACAGTAAAGTGCTTGTCTAGCAGCAGCTCACTTCTCAGGTCACTAATCAGTCACCAAACTGGGGATGTTTTAGTCCCCTAAACAATTCATGAAAATCTCAGAGTGTGTGTTGTGACAAAGTCAGTAGCATTGGAGGGCACCTAAGGGGTCATAAAACTCTAGGTATATGTATTCAGGGGAAAAAAAACAAGCTATAAAAATGTTAGGGTTGTGTTCTAGGGTCACAGATCTTTTGATGTGTTTCCATGCGCATCATTATTGACAAAACCACAAGCAAACACAGCATAAATCAGATAAAATAGGTAGCTATAGAACTCATCTGGTTCTTCCCCACTGATAGCCATAGTGTTTGCTTTCACCAGCCCAAAATATTCTGTTGAGGTGTCAGAGGTCTTAGAAATAACTTTGGTATGTTCCAGACAGTATTGTTTTATTCATGAAATGATGATGATTAGTAAAATCTCAGTAATGTATCTCTTCATCAGGGTCTACTCCATCTTAGAGAGAAAAGGCACATGTCCCTCTGCCCAGAAGTGCAGCCCTGGGGATTAGCAGCAGAAGCAATCCAGCTCACAACAAACATCTTCTCCTTGTAGCTGTGTGCCATGCCAAGAATTTGCCAGGGACTAATTAGTGAAGGCACCAATAGTCCCTAATTACTCCAAGTAGCCTCTCCTAGGGCCTCCACTCATCCATAGTACAGGGACTCCATTTAAGCTCAGTTCTGGGCCTGCAGCCCCTTCCTGAGCTGTGCATTAGGTTTGTCTCTCCCTAGCCCTTTTTTCTGAAGTGTTGTTTGGTTTTCCTGGTTTGACCTTGTCTTATTAACCTTGCTTACGCCTGTGCTGGTCCCAGCACAGGCTTGTGCCTGCTCAGATCAACTGTTCTATGGATCACTGCTTTCTTGATGGAGAATAGCCTTCTGATTAGGCCTGTTACAGTTATCCCAAACTGCATACAAAGCATGTAAGAAATATAAAAAACCATTAAGTTCAATTACTAACAAAAACCCAGCTCTGTTTTGTGTGGTATCTATTTTGTATGATGGTTGTTGTTTGGAGGTGGAGTTGTTTGGAGACAGCAAGCACAAAGTGCAGGAGAGTGCAGTAATTTTAGCTGCTCTGCAGTGAAAGAGTTCATGGAGCAAATGCAGTTTATGGCTGTTGGAACATTGTGCTAGCAGGGAATTTCCACTGAAATCAAATCGAGATGCGATTTCATGCTGGCCTGTAGCAGTGAGATGGCTGATGTCCTATAAAAAACCAACATTAGAGGCAAGTACAGAAGCTGTCATAATTTCCATTAAATGCATTTGGGATAGTAATTTAGGAAAAGACTGGGAACATGGGAACCTATTAACTGATAAAATATAATTCATGTTAGGTGCAAAAAGAGCCAATATGGTGCTCAAGGATTGTGTGAGACTAAGTTCATTTTTTGTACATGGTTTTTGGTAGCAATATACACACGAGTCACTTGAAATGAGAAAGGCCGCAGTATCCTCACTGAACGCCTTTCTCTTCAAATTTTATTTTGAAATGTCCCTATATACTTTAGCCTATTAGCACTACAGTCTTAGGCATGAGTAAGACAAACAGTAACATGCAGATACAGAGGTCAGTGTCACTTTCCATATAGCAGTCTACTCACACACTTTATCACCATCTGTCTCATAGTATGGGACATGGTCCTCACTGTCATCTCACTCCTGTAGCCTCTCAAAAGTTTCACTTCTTGTAGCAGACAAGTCGGTTCTTGAAGGCAAAAAAATTTCTCTTTCTATGTATTGTTCTGAGAACTGTTTTTTCTTATCAGACAACCATCACTGGCTGTATCTGATCCTGATTACCCTCACTAAACCTGACCCTGACCTGCCGATTGGCTTCCTGTCTTCACCTGGACCTGACTCATTTGACTTGACCCTTGGGGACCTGACTTACCTTATGATCTGGACTCACAGTTCAACCTGGCTACCATCTCCAGGGCTGCCTTGTTCATGTTGCTCAGATAGTGCAGGGTTGTGATCTGGACAGTGAGGCACCAGCCCTTCTGACTCTGTTGTCTTGCTCAGCTCATCCTCCATGAGAAAGAAGCCAGTTATCAGTGTTTCCTGACACACATAATATTCATGTTGAGGAATGGATTGTGTAAATTGGATTAAAAAAAAAACAGGATTGGAGGAGGAATGACACTAACAGTGCTTAGCTGTTTAGTTTCATGAATTAAAAATATACAAAGATTCTAGGAAATGGGTGCTGGGGCTGGGGACTTACATGCACATGAGTTAGGGCACCTTATTCTTGTGCCCATCTTATCCTTACAGGCACATGGCAGGCATTAGTAGCAGTAATAATAACAACCTTAAACACGTTTGTACAATGAATGACAAACCTCACAAAAATTTCTTGACCCAAGTCCTTCCTGACATCCTAACCCTAATGATCACTGTGTAAAAAGAGGAAATGGGCCCTTGGATGTTAGACATTGGCATCTGACAATAACAACAGCCCACCACCATTTTTCCTGTCACACAAGGTGATGATGTATATTAACACATAGCACTAATAATAGCATTAACACATAGATAATCCAACACTGGAATATCACTTTCTGTGCCTTTACAATTCACGGACCACCCCCACCATGTAGAACTTCTGTACCACTCAGAGATTTCTGGAGATGTCAGATCTGTCATTGCTGTGAAACTACCAGTAAAACTGTTATTAGTGTACTTGTTGCTTGGATTACATAGCACTGCTTCTTGTCAATAATCTTGGCCTTGAGGATAGACTGTATACAGCATCCTGAATGCTTTTACCACAGTAGAAGTCAAAGTATATTTTAAAAAAACCTCTTCGATTATGCAGATTAGTAACCATTTTTAAAAATGTCCCTGCATTCATATTTCTTAGATTTACTGGGAGGCTTTATAAAAAATCATGCAGGTTGACAACTTCAGGACAGAGCCAATCACAAACTTTATGCTCAAAGAATTGATGCAAGCAGTCAAAGATTGATGTATTCCTCATCTCCCATTCACTTTATAAGCCATAAAACATTATCTGACCAGATCCATATTCTTCTGTTCCTTGGCCCTAAATTTATGAATTGCTAATTCCCACTGACACATATATTCCATACCAACGACAAGCTGCCCTCTCTTCCTCTTTCCTCCTGTATTTTGTGTGAGCAATGAAGTTGGAGTGTGTCTGATGGGTCCTTAAGTAACCACTGGAGTGTGGCAGGACCATAAGAAAAATTAGATCAAAAAGAAAAATGTGGTGGGATGAGGGGATCCATTAACCACCACCCTCTGGTCCCAAACTTCATATCTGTTCTTTACCTCTCAAGACTGTGGGAGAGTGTTGAAATGTCCTAAAGTCATGATAAATGACATTTGCTGTTCTCCCCCACAGCTCCACCCATGCAGTCATTCAATCACAGCAAGCAAGCAGGTGGGTTAGGTATAACTTACCTTTGGTAACTAATTCTGTACTCACTCTTCCCAGTGACTTTCTTCTGCATGTTTGGAGAAGAGTGCTCTAAGGTGAGCCACTCCACAACTTTTCCAGGAACCAAAGTGAGGTTCTTTTTCCCCGAGTTGGCTTTTTGGGTTCTTTTTGAAGCTGAGTGCAACTTTCTTCAGTTGTATCGGGAATCTTCCCTGATCTCCCTGAGCCTTCAAATCTATGGAACGTATTCATGCAAAGACATTGGCCAACTATCTTGGCATCCTCAAGCAGAGCCCATAGGGTCCCTTGGACTAATGGCAGTTGAGTTCTCACATATAATCCCTGACTCAATCCTCACCTACTACTTGTAGTTCCTCTCCTCCCTGAACTCTTTCACTAAGCACAAAGGCCTGGCAGACATTGTTGGTGTAGGCTGAGGCTTTGAGTACCTCAGTCTGTTTCTACTTCATTAAAACGACTGATGATCTAGGCAGTTGGACCATGTTTTATTACTGAAGTAGAAGTCCTTGGTGTCCTTGATATCCCTCCCCAGTTTCAACTGCAGCAGGGCTTTGACTTTTCTAAACCATCCCTGCATTCCTGGACAATATTTCGAAAACCGTCCGTTGTACACTGCAGATGCTTCTTCTTATGGTTGTCAAATAGAAAGGAAGAATGTCTTTCTTCAGGCTACCAAACCCTCTCCAGCAAAGGGACCACAACCTGATGGTTTTTATTATGACAACACACTGCTGACCAATGTTGGACTGAAGCCACCAATTCTGCAAAGCTGCTGCCCAGCCTGTGGGACCCCAGACTCCCTTGCTGCATGGGGTGACACAGTCCCTGTGGCATGGACTGGCCTTTGCCTGTGCAGTTGATAAGGCTCCTGTTGACCCATTCTCTCAGCATCAGGGCAGCCCTCCCTGCAGCATAGCATCTGGCTCCAGCTGGGCATCACCCAGGAGCTTCCTGTGAGTTCTATCTGTCTCCTCATCACAGGATAACCCAGGTCAGAAGAGAAGACAGAGGCTCATGCAGTTGAACCTCCTGCTCAAAGTGGGACAACTATAAGATCAGGCTGCAATGTTGGGGGTTTGATCTGATCTCCAACACGATCACACAAACCTCGAAGGATAGAAGAAGCAGAGCCTTTCTGGGCTACCTGTTCCACTGACTTTCTGTCCTCGGGGTGAAAAAAATTTTCATTCTATCCAATCCTATCCCCTTGGGGGTATTATTTTTAATTAAGCTTTCCTATATTCAGAGTGTTATTGTGATTGTAAGCAGTATTATAACTGAATTAATAATAACCAGTATGTGGTATTTTTATTAGATTTTTTTAATTAGAGTAACAAATAAAGGTGAGTTCGGTTTTGCCTCTAACAATATCTTGAATGGAACAACAAAAGCTGGGAAGGAGCCAGGCAACTTGTGCTGAGATGGGGTCACCATGAGAACACTTTTCTGCTTCATTTGAGGGGAGTGGGTCAGATCTGATAAGGGTGTTGAACCTCCCTGTGTTGCTCTACTCTGCATGAGGAACTGAGTAGTGTCCATCTCACACTTCTGTGCAAGCCTCACACAGCGCGTGAGGGTCATACAGACACCTTGGAGTCCAGAGAGGGCTGGCTGAAAAGTAGAGCAAGGGTGCTGGAGGACAGCAAGGGTTTGAAGGACCTGCATGAGAAAGAGCATGCAAAAGCAGCAGAGGATGTTTCCCAAGGCTGCCTTGGGACTACACCAAAATTTCAAGCTGGCTGAAATTTCTCTGGGTGAGAGAAGTGAGAGAGGGAGGATACTTGCCATTGTAGTTCCTCCACTGGGTGGAGGTACCTCTATAGATCAACCAGAAAAGTTGCTTCCAGTAGTACAGAGGTGAACCTTTGTTGCATGGCCAAGATACAAAATACCAGTTACAGTGTTTTAGCAGTGTCCTGTGGTGCTCTAGCAGGGAAGGAGCTGGCTGAAGTTCCTGGGCAAGGGCAGCCATGTCAGTCTGATCAGGAAGACAAGCATCTAAGCATCTTTACAGATGCTGCATTAGCATTTCTCAGGATGCAGTGCTACAGCCCGTGAAGTATCTGGTTCCTGTTCATCCATAATATCCAGCAGCTGTTGCTATGACTGCTGTGGTTGCCATGATGATGCACACACCTTCACTCCCCCACATACACATTTGTCCCACACAGGGTCCCACATAGCTCTGTGTTCTTTCTCTTGTCAAAGGCTTCAAAAAAACAACAGGCCCTAAGAAGAGAGTTTTCACAACATGATACAAAGGGCATTTTTTTTCATGACATGCTGATCTGTGTTGGAGCACCAGACCTAATGAGAAAGAGATGGATGACTGAACCAGAGAAATTTTTGCCAAGATGGCATGATGTCATTAATCCTGGGAATTAGGCACATTCCCTGGCACAAACCATGTCTGGGTACATTTTTAGTCACAGTTATTTCACTAGTATAGTCAGAGCCTTAGTGCATATGCTCCCAAAATTATATTTAAGTTCCCATCAGGAATCAGTAGAAGGACCTATTCTATTCAATATGTTTATTGACAATTTAGAATAGAGAATGAAATCTCTGAGTCTTTGAATAATACTAAACTCTTCAGAAGGCCATAGACTAATTTAAGTTGCTTGTGATTGTCCCAACATGGCCACATGGACCAGTGGTCATATCTTGAAGGGGGGACTTTACCTCCGAAAGCCCTGCACTCACTGCTGTTCATCCCAAGCTCACTGTAGGGGCTGGCCCACTGGCAACAAGATAGACTCTATGTCATCAGGGGCAACCACAGTCTGATGCTGTTCATGGAACTCCACATCTCCTAGAGAGGCATGGAATTGTCCATGAGCCCCTTTCCTTTCCCTGTGGTCAAAATGGCATGGATATTCACTTACTCTCTTTTATGAAGTTGCTTTGGAGTTCCTTGCAATTTAAACATCCTTGAATACCAAAACGTGTCACTTTCAAACTTGGAAATTACACTGTGCACTACCATTCCCAAGTCAGTGACGAAGATGATAGATAATTCTTGGATCTTGGTCTAGTAACAACACCTGGGATACTGCTGCTGATCCTGGAAAATGACCATCAACCCTACTTTTATCTTTCTTAATCTTTAAAGGAGGTTTCAAACCATAAGAGGACGTTTTCATCAAAATTGTAGCAATTTCATCTCTGTCAGTACTAGTATCTTGTACTCCGTTTATCCCCTACAGAGACATAAAGAGACAATCTTGAAAGCAAACCAGGAATTTTAGGTGAGATTCAACAGTATTGGATTTTAAGTGAGATTCACAGAGGCATTAAGGATGGAGTTTTGTTTCCCTTCTTTATCCACCAAAGCCAGAGCAGTCACTATCAATGACAGAGAATCCTGTTCTAAGTGTTTGCTTTGCCAAAAGGCCAAATAAGGTGGCATGTCACAGAATATCCTGTGGTGCCCGGTGCAGCACTGCTCTGCCTCTGTCAAGAGGGGAGTTAGAATGTCTGAAATCTCATTAATGCAGTACGTGTAAGGAGCAGTGCCCTGTTCTGTTCCAAGTTGCAATTAAATGTAGTAGGTAGCCTCCCCTGAGGGCCAGAGAACATAGTTCCAAGATACATATGAACAGCCATATGACTACTCTTTCCATGTGTAACCACATTAGACTCAGCACAGTGGAACACCTTTTAGAGAAAATGCTCAAAACACAGCATCCCAGAGCATCGTGTACCATCCTCCTCTTGACATCACGCCATGAGCCTGTGATGCAGGATCTCATCCTGGAAAACAAGAGGGCTCTATGAAGGTCCATCTCCAAAACAGGCAAAAAATGATTTGTACTTTGGTTAGCCCAAAGTAGTGCCAGGGAGCAGCATGAGTGGGGCCGCTCAGAGAGAGGGAACAAGCCAGGAGCTGAGGGCAACCACAGCCCAGGCAGTGTCTTCACCCATGGGGCACAGTCCCGCAGGCTTAGAGCACAGTCTCACAGGACCTGCACACAGTGTACAGGGCAGGGTGCTGGTGATGGGCTTTATCAACAGCCTCAGGCAAAGCAAAGCCATCAGTCAGGTTTGGGGGTCTGCTTAGGACCGGCAGGAGAAGCGCCAGAGACAGGAGTGGAAATAGTGTTACCTGCTTATATCCCCAAGGTGGTCTGTCCCGAGGAGGAACTGGAGACCATTATGCTCATGACATAGTTTAGGTAAGGACTGAGGACCCAAGCTTAAGCTTAAATGAGGGCCTGGGTCCCCTGGTCAAAGGGGTGAGTGGAGTCCCCAGGTGAGGCTGGTGGGGGGCTTAACTGGTGCTCTTAAGTCTTGAACATCCAAGATATCAGATCTTCCTGTAGTAAGGAAAGCACTGTTTCCTCTTGAGGTTTAGGTAACATTTTCAGGCAAAACTATTCTAGATGAATTTTTGGCTATGTTTAGGTCTCTTAAATATGCATGTTTTAGCAAGTGAGCTATTTAAAATCATCTTCAAAACTACTCAGTTCTGCCCTAAATACAGACAGAAGCTTTTGGTGATGTTAGAGGTACCACAAAATTAGCTTGTTTAAATTCAATGAATTTTGACCACAGCTCTTTAAGCGCTGAGAGCTGTCAGTGAATGGCTCTCCTTCCCTCATACTTCAAGCTTGTTTCTTTTTAGAAGAGGTTTTATGTACTTGTTTGTGGCATCTTTTCAATGAGGATCCAGATAGGAAGTTGGAGGTGATTTTTTTGCAGCTCAGTCCCAAATAACTGAAAACTGAAGCATTAATTTTCCATTCTCTAGAACTGTACAGACAGCAACTGGATCATGAAAAAAAAAAGTATTGCTTCTGACTTAAATTTCCAGGCACACATATCACCCACAAGGAAGCTTGGGGCTAAGTGCAGGAAGGCTAAGTTATTTGTTTTACTTCAGGAACATACAAACAAACCCACTGTGATTTATTACTACTGACAAATTAAATGGAATAGATAGAGAATATCCATTCAAGAGGTACTAACAAGTGCAGGAACAATACACCAATGCGAGAATAATAAAAATGGTCTATCAAGATAGACTGCAAGATATAAAGGCAATTTGTTATTCAGTACCATTTGAAAAATTCAAGTATTCTCTTTCCCTTTTTTTCAGATACTTTGCAGAGCGAAGTATACAAAAAGCATCAAAGAAATTAGTCTTTGTCCTAATTATTATAATTTACATTTTTATTGGGTTCTGTTCTGTTGAGTTAGCAATCTTAGTCAAATCTCAATCTTATCCAAAAAAAAAAAAACTTTATTTTTTCAAAACAGTAATGTTGAACTGTATTGAATGATTTCTGTCCTAGTTCATCACTGCCAATATATGGTGAATACTTCCTTCAGGTATTTCATGTCTGTTCACATTTTTCATCTCTATTATCATTTCTTTCCTCTATAGATGTATCCTTTGAAAAAGTCACAAGCCCTGGATGACACTCACAAAAAATATTTTTATGGTTCATCTTTCCTGCCTGCCTATATCCAAAAATCTTCACAACATGTGGTTCCCTTTGAAATACATTCCAACTATTTGCCCAGTAAATTTGCTGATTTTTATCCTTTTAAACATCTCTTTTTCCTTTTCCAGCACACTCTAGCTGACATGTTGATCAAATAAAAGTGGTGACAGCAGCAAAGGCACACGAGAATCTGCAGCTATGAAATTAATTCTTGCCTCAAAGGTTGAAGTCAAGCCAGCTATGCACAGCTCCTTTAGATTGCATCACAGGCCACAAGGAATGCTATGTAGGCTTTCACTACAGAAACTGGGTATGTTTTGCCATGCTGGTGCAAGGAGCCTCCTGGGCTTGGACATCTCACTGATTTGTTGAGTTTGATCCCTTTTACTTCTTCTTCCACTTATATTACCTCTGCCCTCTAATATCAGACTTCACCACCCCAAATTCTCCGATCTGTGATGCTGAAGTCTTAGACCTGCTGTACTCTTTTTACACACGATGGGAGAAGATTTCCAGGTGATGTCACTCAGACATCCAGACTAAGAATGAGTAAACACAGGGTAAAGCTTGAAAACCTAGATATTCATGCAGAATCCAGGTACCTAAAACACATTACAAAACACATAATAAATTTTTCATCTACTTTAAGCTTTTCAGTACCTGATGATTTTTTTTTTT
The DNA here is from genome assembly GCA_013399855.1 of Oxyruncus cristatus. Lineage (NCBI taxonomy): Eukaryota > Metazoa > Chordata > Aves > Passeriformes > Cotingidae > Oxyruncus > Oxyruncus cristatus. Next base: position 650,124 of record VXAY01000871.1, read on the forward strand.
TTTTCATATGAAGCTCTGAATTCTATTAAGGAGATCAGAGACTTGAGATTTAAAGTCCTAGATCTCCAAATTCATTACTGTTTGGCAGGATTTTGGGGAGCATAATGGCTCCTTTATTCCCTCCAGTAAAAGGAGAAGAGAATTCTCTCTCCTTTCTGGCTGGGGCAAATATCACTCCCCCTGGCCTCCTCCCCAGCCACAGTTTACAGTACTAATGAATCCACTTTTAATTACTACCCATTGTAACCCAGGGCAGATAAAATCCTGATCCAAGACTGATGCTGCACAGCACATGTGAAACTGCACCAATGTGACTTGGGAGCCTGCACCATACAGTCTAGCAAGGGTTGTGACCTATCACAAGAGGGGCTCAACCTATATGCCGTGTTCATCAAAACAGGAGCAGGGCTCAAGATAATTTCACAATTCTTTTTAGGTTGCAGGTGGGGGCAATGAAACCATATGTGTATTTGTGTGCATCTTGTACTCAAATAATTGCACCTTTGTGTTGTTACAAATTATCAGTCTTTGCATCACAGAGCATTTTAGTTGCACCGGTGTGCAACTGCTGTCACTTTAAACTCCTTGTACTGTAATGAGGTGTTCAAAAAGGGGTACCAGTGACAGGTATCCACTCAAACTACTGATTGTAGGTGTACCTGTCAGAGAGATATTCCAGGCTCTTAGACTGGTTACACTGAAATTAGTAAAAGAAAAAAAAGTGTTCAGCCTGCTCTAACAGAACAACACTGCCTTCTTACCAAGAGCACAGCTCCATTTCTAGCCTAGAAAATCAAGTTGATGACTGCGACCCACCCTCAGCAGAGGGGACTGGGTGACTATTGGCACAGCACACAACAGCAAACACTGTACTGGTTGGGGATTTGCTAGAAGTAAATATCCTGTTCCCTCATTACTCCCTGCCCGTTATTATCTCCACTAACATCTGGCTGTAACTGGACTCCCAAATAGCAAGGAACTCACTGCAGACATTGTTATTAGTGAGGCAGGGGAACAGTTCAGGGCTTCCTGAAGACTCTGGCTAAACAGGTACCTGATGAGTGAGAGAGGGTTTCTGGTCAGCAAGCAAAGTGAGTGGGTCAAGCCTTACTTAAATTGAAGGTAAACCAAAGTTCAAGACTTTTATTTGTTGAAATATGAGTTTTGACCTCAAGTGCAAAACTTGCTGCTAAACTTTTAGGGCAGCAAGCAGTAAAAAGACCTGTGTAGAGCAAAGGGTCTTCTAAACTCTCATTCTCCCATCTAGGTCCACTGGACCTTGAAAAAGTTACTCAAGGTTTTCTGTTCTGGGACAGGAGTTTATCGAGCGGATCCCATATATCTCAGATAACCCTCTGGAGGCAAAAACAGCAGAGTGCAGCTACAGTATAGAAAGTCAAGGTGGCTCAGCAGCCCTGCTCTGGTAGGTGGCCAAGGCAGACATGGTCAGAGACAAATTCAGAGAGTTACCTAATGATAGGTCTACTCAGGCTGCTGCTGTTGAACAGACCTCTGGACTAGCTGAGGGGCTTTGGGAGGTCTACTTCATTGAGGGTCAAGTGGCCAATGGAGACATGTACTGTATTCTGGATCCATAGCAAGCAAAGAGGAGGTCCTGAGTGTGCACAAAGCAAGGCACAAATGCTACAACAATTTCCTAGGTATTCTCGATTCAGTCACTGCCAGATTCCCCAGATGCATTATCCTCTCTCTGTGAAGATGCATTGCCCTCTTGCTGAAGTTCCCTTGGTTTTGCCAGGGGTGTTAGTCATGATGGGAATGTAGATGATGGAATTCATGGCCCTGGTTTGCAGTTTTTCTCACTGTTTATTTTTAGGGAGAACACCTCCTCCATAATTAAACTCAGCTTTTCTTGCTACTTGTACCAACTGGAAGGACCAGTAGAATTTTACCACTTGTTAGCTCATTAGAGTTCACTTGCAGTTTTTCTTTTTTTTCCCGTCCTACGAAGGAGAAGCATGTGATCACTGTAGCTGTTTCTTGAGGGCACATCTTTCAAAGGAAGTGACCGCAATGTTAAAAATTTATCAAATTTTATTCTGGCAACATGACTTTTTTGTGTGCAAGAAATCTGGAATTCAGCAAAAGGACACTTAAACACACTAAAATGACTCATTAGTGAGTTTTGTCTGTTGGAAAAGATACCTTTCAGGATGTATAATTAGTAAATCCCTGTCTCTGTCATGACAAAAGACACCTGCAGTCATGGAAGTGGGTAGTGTGCCTGGCATGTACACTGAAGAGTGACTAAAGTAAATGTGTAGTTCTTTTTTATGTTGCTCCCAGTCATTTTTCCTCACTGAAGAGCAAAGCCAAAAGCTTATTGTGGTCCTTAATAAGAAGTGGAACATTTTGTTTTAAAATTGAATGGCACAATTTCTCATTTCCCCACTATTTAAAATGTTTATTACTACACGGTTTTTCATCTCCATCTGAATTTAAAAGTACAATCTCTCAGCTGTCCATTAAAATCTTACTTTGCTGCCAGCTTATTATAGATAATCTCTTCCATTTATGTCACCTTCATAACTAATAGCATACATTTGGAATCTCTCAGGAAATTTAGGGAGAGTGTAAGAGTAGACACTGTTAAACATTGTCCTCAAAATGAATTGGAGCTTTTCCATCAGACCGAAGGAATAATTTGTCCCTTGTGGATAAATAATAAAGAAAGATTGGCAAAGTCAACTTCTGAGCATTTTCTGTTTGTGACCTGAGCAGTTGGACCACACCAGCTTGATAAAATCATAGTTTAATAAAATCGTACCAGCTGTAGCAAATTATTTGAGAGAGAGACACAAAACAGCAAATTGAATGGTTCATGTCTGTTTTACATTCATATGAAATTTCAAGCTTAGTCTGTGATCTTGTTCGAATTCAGTAGAGGTATTTTTACCAGCTGTTTAGTCACTTGACAATCCAATGAGAAATATTAATGATGTCATAATTTCCTTTCTGATTTTCCTAAATATAATTGCAAATTTTCAATATGTATTGAACTTTGAGGGAAAAAAGTTATTTCTATTTTGCTTCTTGATCGATAGTCTCCATGATGGCAAATATGATTTGTCTCTATTCTAAGATGTCTTCAGTTACTAAAGCTACCCCCTCCTCAAGCTTCCTAAGGTCAGCAATTTAAGAGTCTTCATTTTATAACCATCATTTGTCAAACTGATCATTTCTAAAGAGACAAACAGTCAGTAATAGCTTATCCTAGAAACTGATTACCAAAACCACTGATACATGCACAAACAATTGCTGAAACCTCTCTGCTATTTGTGTTGTCCACCTCTGGCACCCTCTTTGCCTTTTTGCATTCTTCTGTTTGTTACTGCGTGTCACCAAGAGGTTCTGTTTGATACCAGAGGTTGGTTATGCAGGACACTGCAAACACATGAGAAGATAATGTTTCTGCTTCAAACATAATTGTTTAGGTTGGAAAAGACCTCTTATGTCCAACCATTAACCCAGCATTGTCAAGTTCACCACTAAACCATATCCGCACATCCCACATCTATCTACATGTCTTTCAAATAGCTCCAGGGATGGTGATTCCACCACTTCCCTGGGCATCCTGTTCCAGTGCCTGACCACCCTTTCAGCAAAGAAAAAGTCCACCCCCTCGTCTGCTCTGCTCAGGTAGGGCACAGAATGGTAGGAATGGTCCTTTCCAACACTCTTTCAACAGGCTTGTCTCCACCCATACCTCCTCTCTCCCTGCTACATGCAGCATGTACCCTTGCCATCATGCTGTGGAAGCAAGCTTGAAGATAGCAGGATTGCTACCCAAAGGAAGTAGATGAGGGTCCTTGAAGCTGTTTGTCTGAAGCCCTCCCAAGGCTCAGAGGAAAGAGAGGAAGGAGGAAGAATGTCGAATCACCATCAGCTTTCCGCGAGGTACTGGTTGTATGCACAAAATTGACCGAATGTACAGCAGTATTTCAGATAGACAACTGCACATATGGAGGTGACAGAGGTAAATCAGAAATCTGGTGCTTTTTACCTTACCCCTTCTGCTCCCCACTCCCCACACAACTCTAGAAAATTCCCAGGTGCTCTCCAGTAACCACCCAGTCTGTGAGTGGGTCCCTGCGGTGTCAACAGTAACGTCAGGCAGGGGACAGAGGAAGGTGATGAACTTACCTTGGCATGAGATGAACACTGCTCACTTCCTCACATACATATAGAAACAGGCTGTGAAAACACAGCAGAGAACTGCCACACCACCCAGTCTCTCCTTCCATCCACTTGGTACAAGTGATCACTGGGGCACTGCTCCTCTCCCCCAGTCAGAGACCACTTGCACCAGCTTTTTGTAGCCCATTCTGTCTGGAGTTCTCCTCCAAGTAGTCCTCTTCTGACAAGGTCTGTAAAGAGCAAAACAAATTTGGAAATAAATAGTTTTGCCTAAGTGTGCCAGGAGAGAGGTCATCCTGGGGCAATGTCTTCCAACGCAAGGATAGAGAAGTCACAGTCTGACAAAAGGGAGCAGATTGGTTTAGAAATCTGCTGTCAGCTATAAAGAAGTCACACCCCAAGCATTGCAGAGGAGTCTGCTATCAGAGACAGCAAGCAGAGGATCATCAAGATTTGCACATAAATCTCTAAATATATTCGTTGCAAAAAAAAAAAAAAAACCCACCTTCCTTTTGTTGCCTTTGAACTGGTTTCCTGCTAGATTTATCAGTTTAGGCCTCTTGGTTTAGTATTGTAGAGCATTGAACAGATTTGTAGACACTATTATATCCCCACTACATATATATGCATATACGTATATGTGTATATATAATATATCATGTTAGACAAATAGAATTATACAATGGAAAAATGGCATAATTTTTTTCCTAAAAATTCCCATTTGATCTGCTATTTGGGCCATCACTGGGTGCTGAGCCAATGTCTTCATGGAGTCATTTAGCATAACCCCACCATCTTGCTCCTGAGTTGTGCAGATGAGCTCTGAACCCATCAGTTTACAATTGAAGCTGTGTATATCTTTCCCCAAAGTCCACTGCTTAACCACTTACCTCTGTCAGATTTTGTCTGGGTAAGTTTATTGCAAGACTGAGTGATTTGAAAATGTCCTTCAACTCTTCATCATCTTACTCCCATGAATAACTTTGCATTATCTGCAATTTTTTTATCCCACTGTACATCTCCTTTCCTGGCGAGCAGCTCAAATGCTCGTAGGTACATTGGTGATCTCTCTTTAGCCAGAACTAACCATTCACTCTCTATTACTTACCTTTGTAACCGGTTATGCACTGACGAATGGATCTTCTGTCCTATGCCATAGCTACTTAGTTTCCTCAAAAGGTTTGGCAAGGGACTTTGTCCAAAGATACTGATCTGTTCTACCTATTTGCCCATACACTGGAAGCTCTGACGGACCAGGTGCCCCAGGACATGAGTCAGGCAGCTGACGAGGCTGCCCTCATGTAGCGAAAAGACGATTTGAACACAAGCAACAGGCACAGCATTTAAGAAAAACCACCAGCAGCAACAGCTGATGCAACAAACACAGCAATGAACTGCCGGCTGTTGCAACGTGAGGCAAAGAAATGCTGAGCACAACAGCTATTGCAGACCAGTGTACAAATAGCATGCAAAATCCGTGGTGCACACACAGAGGCATGGGTCTCTCTGAGTGCCACACTTACACGAACAAGGCCGGTCATTCACAGGGGGAGCTCCAAATAATAGCTCCAAATAGATAGATCCAAATAATTTTGACACAAGCCTGCCTCTGACAAAGGGTCACTACAATGTGATATGACTATAACAATGTTTATAAGTATGTATGTATGTATACCGTATATAACATTATAATAGTATATACGTAAACGTCATATGCATTTTAAGAATTTCTTTTAATATTCTAGTATTGAATAATATTAAATTGTTACTTATTAACTGAATCAGCACTTACTGATTAAAAAGTGATTACTATTATTAAATATTTACATATTTTTAATTATTAATTTTTAATTTTTTTTTTTTAGTCTTTGTCAGAAAATGCTATACCCTTTCATATATAACTTTCACTCCTTACAGGCACTGTCAAGAATTCAAGTATCATATGAATTTTACAGGTGCCAATGCAGAAAGAAAATCTACAACCAGACAGCTGTTTTCAGATATGACCCTAGAGGTTAATTTCTGTTGCTACCCTTCAAAATCCATGTGCTTTGAAGATCATGGATTTTGGAATTCAGGGTAGCCACAGATATCACTGTGATGGATGTGATAAAAGATTCAGAAAAGAGAAATCTGGGGGAGAGGTTATCCAGATCCTCACATGTTTTATAATAAAATCAAATTTGTTGAAAAAAAGCACTGACTTGAAAGAAACAGACTTAACAGTGCAGTTAAAGTCACATGTTTTTTTCCTACATAAGAATTGAGACACATTTTCCTCTAATTAGAATTTTGCAAACTATGTTTCAGATCTGCTCTCCTACAGTATAGCAATACCTAATGGCATAAGTAATTGCATAAGACTGACAAACACTGCACAGAAACTTTTTAAGTAAGATTTAAAATAGAACTCAGAATATGTGAAGAGGGAAATATCATAATTGTACAGAATCTCCTCAGATGCAGAATCTCCTCTATTGCAACATATTATTGGAAGAGATATGTTTTGCTAGCAGAATGCTTCATGTAAGACTTTTCATTTCTCTTTCTCCTTTATGAAAGACAGAGGATGATTTTGGAAGAACTTTGTTGTCAGTACCAACACTATGAAGAAACATGAGGTAAAGCTTTGCTTTGAACATGATTAGCGTACATCACAGCACACTAAGTCAGGGACAGCTATAATCAGCATCATGTTAGCTTTTCTTTGTGTAAACAGTGCTGAAACACTTTGCCTAAGTATGTCTACATAAATTGCTGGTGTAATACAGTACTTGAAAAACCTCAAAACAACCGAGAATAAAATCATAAAATCTGTCAGCAGAGGTATTCCCAATAGAGGAAAAAATGCTCTTAAAATGGATCCAGGATTGATGACCTATACTCAACAAAGACAATTCTTAAAAGACATGTGGAGAAGTCCTGCCTGCGAGATGAAAGGCATGGGGGGCCTGTTTTAAGAGAAACTGAGAAAGCATTTGCTGTTTGGTTCCAAACAATCCTCCTCTAACATGCAAAAAATTATTCTAGCATCTATACCTATCCACATAATAGCAGATATTTGAGCTAACATCAGGGAAGAAAATGAACTATTATGCATGAGAACAAATGACTCTTAACAAGCCATGAATAAATACTCATTTGAAATGAGAAGAAGATATCTAGCCTATTGATGCAATCATGTTCTGAAAAGGGATTTTGAGAAGAGCAGGATCAGAAACCTCAAACAGTTTAAAAATGAGTCTTATTAAGTTCGTGCTTGTAATAGATCTGGACTGATTTGGCCACCCACGGGCTGCTCATAAGTTCCATTGAACAGGGACAATCACAGTTTGGGTAGGACCATGAGCGTATTTCATGGCTGTTTCCCTACCTGTAAATAACTGTAAAGTTGAAAATTAAATAATTTAAATGCTTGAGAATGGACTTCGTGAAGCGGGAAATGAAGGAGCCATGCTAAAGAAAACTCTCAGAAAATGAATCTTCCATTTGCATTTTAAAACCTATTTAACTACCTTTATATTTAAAGTTTTATTCTATTTATAGGCATCTGCATCTAAATTCATATCAAAGCTGCATCTTAAACAACTGCCAGTGATAATTTTCTATTCCTATCCAGCCTCATCCTCGCTCTTAAATGACAGATTTCTATTCAGGTCCACAACTAGGTGCAGCAGGCAGTATCAGACCTTCCGAGCAGAGTCTCCTCAAGGCTATTTCTTTAATAAAAATTAATTGACTGACAAGATATTGAAACACTCAAAGCCTATTGAAGAATAACCATGGGAATAATTCTTCCCTATACAAAATGAAGAATAAATATACAGTGGCTAAAAAGTACAGATAATCTGTAAATGCAAACACTAGATAGCTCATCTGCACTCATCTTAACCTGGTGTGTAACCAGGGCAAAAAGGCACAAGAGAGATAACACAGGCAATTTGAACACTGACAGTAAGAGCACTATGAGACCTTGACCTTAAAAGCAGTGATGCAAGAAGCTTCTCTTGATATATAGAAGTGAGATATTCTTCAGCCCATAGAGAAGAATAGGCTGTATGAAAACCACTTCAGGGTGTTTATACAGTCCAAGTACAGAAAGTACTGCTATAACTCAAAAACTATATAATTTGCATCTTAAAGAGCTCATAGTATATATTAGGCATTTCCTGGAGCCTGACATCAGGGCCATTAAACCAAACAGGCTAGTTCATTTTGATAGAAATAGTGGAGCATCCAAAATCTGATGACGTTAGAAGCCAAGTTACAATACTTAGGAACTCATTTCTTATGCATAATTCACGTTGGAGGAATAACAGATTTGAAAACACTGAAATCTGAAATCACAATTTATTAACTGATTCAAGGCTAGAAAATCTGGAATCAAATTATTAATACTTTGACCATGTGACTCTGTAATATAGTTCTGCCATAGCTAGCACCTAACTATAAGCTTTCAGTGAGTTTAAAAAGCACCAGACCTGAAGAGTCTCAGACCTGTTCTGTCTCAGTTTTTTCTGGCCTGCCTGCAAGTTTGCTTTACTTGGTTGTTCTAAATTAGTTTACTTGGTTATCACATGTCCATGGCTGATTTGTTTTACTTGCATTTATCTTTGTATTGTACAAAGATAGCAGTAGTACTAAGTTATTCTATGTAGAATGAGATAATTCTGCCTCTAACATAATGATAAAGTATAGAGAAATAAAGCATGGTAAGATAGTAGAACAATACATTTATTAACAATAATACATAAGAGACACAAGATATAATAAATGTTGATGTAACACTGAGCTGTAGATGAAGAAAGAGCAAAGGTGTAAAAGTGTATTAGAAAACATACAGAAATTACCCCAATTAAATCATAGAAGGAGGAAGACAAAATTAGCAATATGAACATCATATTCCTCCTGGCAAAGGACACCAGGTGCCAACAAATCAGCACCTAGCACCATCCCCAGGATGAAACCATAAACAGTAGGATCCACAGGAGCAGGGAATATGTGAGCATAATGTCAGGAAACAGAGTAATTAGTGATCTGGATGGAGGAGTGGAGTGCCCCTTTAGTACATCTGCAGATGACCCAAAGCTGGGAGAAGTGGCTGATATGCCAGAGGGTCATAATGTCATCCAAAGGGACATTGACAGGTTGGAAAAAACAGGCTGACAGGAACCTGTCATGAAGTATAAGAAGAGGAAATGTAGGACATATCCAATCCTACCTCAAGCCCTTCCCTATCTCTGGGTCACCACAGCTGAATAGAAGAGAAAGCTACCTGGGTCTCCACAGAGCTGATGCTGAACACCAGAGATGTGCCGTCACTCTTGGTACATGCATGGTCTCCCCAGCAGTGTTGCTGATGCCCACAGGCAAAAGTAGGAGGGGGGACTAGCTTGGGTCATTCTGCAACATCCTGAATCCAAGACCCCAGCAAGCAGCAAAGCTCCCTAGACAGTAATCCAGGTTGCAAATGCGGGTCTTCTGCTTCCTGCAGGAGGGATTCTCCCACTGTTACCATGGGTTGCTTCCCCTTGGTGCTGTCACACGGATAAAACTTCGCTAGTTCTGATACCTAGTGTCCAGTCCCTAGCCTGCTACCAGGGCACTGAACCTTTCCTGTAGGTGCAGATGTGTAGCTGGAGAAGGAACCGCCCTCCTGCTGCCTGAATTCACAGGACCACAGCCTTCACAGTCATGGGAGCCTCCATTTGCTACCCTGATGATCACGGGGTCTGGCTGTTTCTGTGTGCAGCCAAGAGTTTCTGCAGCGACTTGTTTCTGCAGGGACTGGGTCTTGCCTGGATCCAGCCAATCTGTTTTTCATCATCATGTCCCTAATGACGTGCTATGTGCCACCATCCTCCTGCAGCTCCTTAAACTGATGGCAACTCCTGTAGGTATGGACAACATCTCCCTCCGCCCCAGCCTTAACCAGCAGAACCAGGCACCCCTTGCAGCTCCAGACCTGGAGAGTGGCAGGCTCCTCTTGAGTTACATCTGAGCAGAGTTCCCTGAGGTTCCTGGAGCAGTTGCTACAGCCCAATAGCTACTTCAGAAGTGCTGGAAGAGAGAGTGCTCTGTGTCATCAAGTTGCTGTCACATATGCTATCCCTTTCTGGGATTAGTGAAAACTATGCCCTTGCAGGGAAAATATATGTCTACTATGATTTAAATTCTGGGGTAAAGGTACGAATAGTAAGAATTTATCACACACAGTAAACTAAAAACTAACAGGCAAATTTGGAAAAAGAAAACCAAAACCTCCTTGCTGATATTACTCAAAATAATTACAATAGTCTTTTTTCCCTTTCCTTTCCTATTAGTCTTCGAAGTAAATCCTGAATGGTACTGATAATATTTAATTAGCTTCTTATTTTCAATTATTGTTCCTTTCAGAAACTGTATTTTTCAACTATTCAATACCTTCTCAAAATATTCTGACTATTTAAATATACTATGAGTGGTTAAAGCTGGTCTTTCAGCATATTCTCTCATCTAAGTCAAAATTAAAGCATTAATTTTCCATTTGTAACAAGAAAACCTTTTGACTAGCCTTGAAAATATGATGCGTTGATTCTCTACCCCACCTCTTTTCCCCTGAAACTCTTCTGATGCCCACATAGTGTCCAAACTAATAATCTTCCTTGTCTGGCTGTTTTTTTCTCAGTCTTATCTAACGTTGCAGTCCAGGTTGTTATCAATAGTAGACAGACAGTTGTTTTCTGAGTCTGTTTAAGCTCTTGACTTCCTATCATGGCTCAAGGGAAAATAATTCCATCGATTAATGGTGCAAAAGAAGCATTTCATTCATATCACAAATGTAACAAGCTGTCTTCAGAAACAAGCTGTCTTCAGAAACAGACTTGAGTTTAAAAAAAAGTCCCATCAACTGCTTTGCATCCACAATAACCACATCAGGATATCCAAAAGGATATACAGCAGTCAGCACACCTCAGAATGCTCAAGAGAGGTGTAGTAGGTTCATTAAAAAAAAGATAACCTCAAGGAGAAAGCCAAAGTCAGCTTCCAAGGCTTTTATCACATTTAAATGAAGCAAATTTGCAAGAAATACGGGAGTTATTCCTAATTACCTAAGCTGATTCCTTCCTTTCATGATTTGCGAAACTCTTGCAAGAGTGGCAGAATTAAAAAGGCTCTGTAAGACACTAAATACTCCTACTAAGATATGGAACTGCATTAAGAGGATTAAACTTTAACTAAAAGCTATTTTACAAACAGTAGGAGTAAGAAACTAAAGACAAATTATATGAATAAATATTAAAACTGTTAAATATGTGGGAACAGAGGTTATGTCCATCGAAATTCCTTGCAAGAGAAACTGAAATACCAGAGCACAAACAGCTTTCTTCAGTTCATCCTGCGCAGTCCTATTTTAACAGAAAGGTTTTCCTCACTTTCCTTGATCTGAGAAGGGTGTAGGATGTGGTGAAGGAAAGGCTTCCCCCCCAGATATTATCAGCTTGCTGTGATGAAGAAAAACAAAATTTGTACCTATTTTCATCATAACCAAAATGAAGCTTTTCTTCTTTAAGGGTAAAAACAATCTCCTGTTGATGCAACTCCCTGTATATTCCATGCAGCTGTCTCCCCAGGTCAGCCAAATTGTACAGAAAAATAGGATCATAGAACAGCTCAGATTGGAAGGGACCTTGGCTGCAGAAGGTCATCTAGTACAATCTTCTGCTGAATGCAGGATCAACAAAACACTACCTAAGGTTTTATCCAACCTGGTCTTGAGAACTTCTAATGAAGGAGCCCACACAACCTCTCTGGGCACTCTGGTCCACTGTTTGACTGTTGTCATGGTTAAGAAGTTTCTCCTTACATCATGTCAGAGCCTCTCATGTTCCAATTTATGGAATTAATTATGGAATTAATTGGCTCCTGTCATCCCACCAGGCACCACCATGGAAAGCCTGGCTCCAGCTTTTTGGTAACCTACTCATGGACTCGGGGAGTCCATCAGGTCCGTCTGAATCCTTCTCTCCTTTTTCTGAGTCTGTCCCCATTCCTCAGGTGCTCCTTGCAGAGTAAATGCTGCACAAGCCCTAAGGGAACTCACATTCTACAGCTCCCTAAAAATCTGCAGGTGGGTGAAGAGGAAGCACAAGTTCGTGAGTGTTCTGACACCAAAGGGCAGTCCTAACTCAGAGGGTGTGCGCCCTCCATATGACCATGGTCAGCAGGAAAGCTACAGCTCCAGGTTAGTTACAGACCTCAGCCCAGTGGAGATATCACAGGAGACACATGAGGCACTGGGATCGAGGGTAGGAGACAGGAACAATACAGCCAGTACAGACTGAAAGGCATTTGTTCTGCTGCTCATAAAACAACCTGCTTCTATCAGGTTTTTTTTTCTTCAGATACAAAACACAATCAGACCCATTACGTAGGATTTGTATTTGCCATCACCCTTTGAGCATGTTGCTTCTGCATAGACATTATGTCTAATCATTGTTCACCTCTCTATAGTCAACAAAATGGAGCACGAAGCAGAGATCAGGTCGAACAATTTTATTCTGCATTGTTCAACTCAATCCAAATCATCAATACATGACTTTTTCAGAATTATAATTGTTTTCCACATTTTGAGAACAAAAGTAACTTCTGCAAACTGAAAAGGATTTATTAGAAAAATGAAAATAGATTCTATTGTTTCCTCTGAATGGATATACAGTACTTATTCCTGGTAAATTAAAATCCTGTGGTATGGACATTTTATTTTTTGAGACTCCCTGAGGTGAGCTATATTTTTTAAGACTATCGTATCAAATAGAGAACAACTTAATTAGCAGCAGGATTTACATTCTACAGAATGTACCTGCGGCAACAAAGGGGACAAATTTAATCAAAACGTTCTCTGCTTCCAAATCTTGATGTCTGTCACACAAGAAAAACTGCAGTTCAGTGGGATGCAAGACCAATGAATAGGTCTAGAAGACCATATTTTTAGGTGGGTTTTCTAAGAAAATGAAGCTTATGTGATTCCATTTTCTAGCTGCCCCATATACATGTCTTCTATTAGAAGATTTGATTCACTTGGTCAACTTCAATCAGGCTCAAAAGGGATGAATATCAAGAAGGTGATTGGGTTACTCTAACTCACAAGAATGTGAGCAGCTTGGTAGAGGACACCAAATCACAGCAGCCTACTTGAGAAGGGAAAGTTGCAGAATTCAGCTTATATACACACACTCCATTTATCAACCATTGAAGATGCTGACAATCGAATCTTATCATCACCCTTTCAGATTTTTATGCGGACTTACTAATTAATTCAGTATTTTACACTTCTCAAGACATTTTACAAACATTATATCCCGCACTGCATTAAAACTTCTGAGAGCCCTTTCTCAAAAGCCCTCTTAGATGCTCTAAATCAGTTACTTCAACAGTGGTATTCTGACATGCACCAACAGAGGAAGCATCCCCACAAAAAAGTAAGTACTGGGTTGCAGCTAAGGAGAAAAGAATTACTCTGATGCATTATATATTCTGCCTGATCTAATTCTTCTTTCCATACAGGGGCATACTAAATGTTTTTATAATGAAGTAATAAGTCATCTAGATTTCACCTCCCAAAGTCCATGCATAAACAGAGCACTTAAAGAATAAAAATGGAGGCATCCCCTGCATATGAAATCGCTGGATTTCCAGAAAGGAAAGTGGTTTAGTGGTAGACATTGTTAAGTACAGGAATTAAGAGTATTCCTGCATATCTCTAGTAAACACTGTGTAATATTAATTAAACACATAGAAAGAGGGGACATAATTAGTTTTAAAATAAAATAAAAACTCTTTAAAGACATGACCAAGGGATTCCCACACACTTTACAGCAGCTCTCAGGCTGCCCCAGCCTGTACCCAACCAGAATTGGCAATAATCTAAACCAGAGGGCAAGCCCAATAGACAACATTCAGAAATTTGGTACAATTAAAATAATTGGTGGAACACTGAAATAATAAGGTACACACTCATACAAAACAGGCTTCCACACACTAGAGAGAGCTTGCTTTCATATATATAAGTGCATTAGCCTTACTAATGTTCACCACAGACTGCTGGCCTGGAACCCGCATGTGACCGGGAGCAGAGATGTACTAGAAGAAGCATCCACCCACCACCCAACAGAGCAGTGCCAGCGACTGGCCGAGACAAATCAGGGAAGAGGTGCACGGCAGAAAAGGCAACTGTAACTGAAGGCTGTAGTACCACATGGCATTATGTTGTAGGTGGGCAAGAGAGGCACAGTGGGCAAACAAAGCATTGAAACCCCATAAACAGCTGCCAATTTTCTCTCATTTTATTGGACCACTTTTTCCCAACCTGCCACAGAATCCACTGATCTCTCCCTCCATTTACCCTCTCCAGCACCTCAGCTTATTCTTGATTTTCTCCTCACTCTAAAGCCCTTTACAGCTCTCCACTCTCCTACACAGTTGGAGAAGGAAGTATCACCAGACTCTTTATTTAATGCAATTTTCTTTAATCTTATTAGGCTTTTTCCCAGATCCTTTTCATTGTAGAAACTATTTTTCTCTTCTGCATCTTTCCTTCTCCACACAAACCATTCTCAGTTTATTTGGAGACAGCTTACCTCAACTTGAAGCCAGCCAAAACTCTGGAAACTGCTGCCTGCCTCTGAAGGGAGATGAAAAATCATGCCTCCATCTGCACCACACATCTCCTTTTCCAAACCAACTCCTTTGCAGCTCTGGTTGTTGCATCCAGAGGTGTTATCTCACATTTAATAGCCCTGAATGGGTTTCTTTTTCTTGGGATTTGTCCAACTGCTCTTCAAACTCAAGATTTCACATGCAAAATCTTTCAGGAAGAAATTCTGTGGCTAAACCAGGAGTTACAAAAATCATTCCCTTTGCTCCCTTTCAACCTCCACCTCTGTATATGTTTGATGATGTTCAACTGTTGTCAGAAGAGACTGCCAACTATTCCCTTGTCTGGTAGTTTAGACCTTTGTCAAATCCATCTTCACTTACCTTTTATCAAAGGTGAAAAAATCCTGATCTGGGTACTCTATGCAGTCTTATGTGGAAATTATACAGTTTACACAGAAACTAAAGAGGGTATTATTCTTGGCCTCTCCAAATCCGGCCATACTTTGAATAGATGGCTCAGATTTTTAAATTAATCTGAACTGAAGCGTGCATGTAACGACTGAGAACTGTATAGAAGTAACTTATGTGGGGGAAAAAAAAAAAAAAAAAGACATCTGCACTGATGAAAGCTTTTTTAAAATGCATGTTGAATTCAAAGTAAGAAACACAGTAACCAAACCAGAAATCTGAAATATTTTATAAACCTTCAGCATACAAGGGTTTGGCAAAATTTAAAATGTTTGATACGTAGTACTGACAAATCACGATTTTTTTTAAGGACTACTCATTATATCATTAAACAGCCTATGAAGTAGCTTGGGAGAGAAAAAAAAAAATCAAGTCCTTCTGCTATAGTAGACCAAATGCTTACTTCAGACACTTCTGTCACTTTCTGACAGCGAAAGCCAAGCTCTGCAAAACCCCCCATTTCCCACAGTGTTAATATAGACACAAGCCAGTGAAAGTCTTAGATGCTCATACTGAATGTTAGTCTATATGGAGACAATGCCCCACTGAAAGGTACAAGATGACAGACAGACCCTTATCTCTAGTAACTTCCAGGGAGAAGTGGGAAGGAAGCTTTTGGGGTGGGGAACCCCAAACATAAAACCAACCCCAAAACCTTGATTGAAATAGCTCTAATCCTAATCTGCAAGAAAGGATAACCTTGTGAACAAATACAGTTGTGTTTAGAAGTTCTTTAATTAAACATAAGAGCCTAATTTCAATACTAGGTCTACTGATTCGGCTTGTTTCACTTGCAATTCCAATTCTTCTTTCAAAGCACAAGTTTCACTCTTAAATTGAAGGTAACAGACTCCCTGAATACAGCCTGAACTGCACAGAAGAACTGAATTAAGTTCTGGTTTGCACATATCTTTGCTCTGCGTTAGAAGTCTTATTCATATTTATTCTTCCCCAAGAACCTTTTGCCATGATGAATGCTTATATTATGTTATTGAATGAAGATTTGGCTCCACCAACTCTAACCTTTAGAAAATAGTATTAATGATAAATTGACCACTGAACTAAAGCTGGATAACACAAGGGACTGTGTTATCTGAACAAAAGTACCTGTTTGCACAAATCAAAGAATCCTCAATCTGGATGATACCTGGAGCCATTTTCAAGAGTGTCTTTTACATCCATGCTGAATATATTCTATTTTCAGCTGACACCTTAAACTTGAAGGGAGTGGGAGGGGGGGAAGGAAGAAACAGCCATTTCAGGCTAGCTAGAGAAAACCTGTCAGTGTCCCAGTTCCATTCCCAAGAGTAATTAGGAATAAAAAAATCTCTTCTGCATGCTAAAACAATTAGGAGCTCATGCACCTGAGCTAGATGTGCGTAGTTAAGGGACTGAGAGATCCCTAAGAGGGAAATAACAATTTAACATCTGGAAGGATTAAACATTTTGCTATCGGTAGAGCTGCACAGTGCAAATCAAATGTGGAGTTTCCCAGGTAAAATTTTGATAGAAAAACAACCAGCTTGGTCAGTGATCCATTACTTATTACAAATAAAGTGTCTGAGTCTTATCCGTATGAAACAAAATTAAATTACCTCTAAAGCTACCCTGTGCCTCAGGGAAGGTTTTTCAATCAAGGTAGCACCACCTCCAAACTAGAGGCAGACAAGCTGTTGATTTTGCACGGCGACATAAGAGTGGTGCAACAGCGCACCCTTCCTGCAGTCAGAGCAAATTGATTTGAGCAAACTGCATTTTCCCTATTAACAGCACAAAAATCTTGTAAAAAAAAAAAAAATCCTATACTTGAGTCAATTTAAAGTCTTATTTCTAGATGAATAACATTCAGTTCCAGGACTCCACGGGGACTTGCACTTAAAATCATAATAAAAAAAACCCCAAACCTCTGAAAAATGCATAGGAAAAAAAGCTTTTTTTCTCCATATTCAGTGCATACTTAGAAAGACACAAGGACAAGCTAATTGTGAAGTATATATCGATAGCAATCTACTTAAACAATGTTGGAAAATTAATTCATGTTCCCACAATTCTCTTCATAAAACATCTTCAGAAAGATCCTGCTGAGTCTCTTTCTACCTCCTGCGTCAAAAGGGTCTCTGTAATTTAAATGCATAATGAATAGTGCATTTTGCCTTGGTAATTTAAATAGGATTCATGCCTAGAGGATTACAGTCCTCACAATCAGATGCCTTCCCACCCCTCCTCCCCCATGGTCCTCTCCCCTCTCAGGAGTTCACCAGAACCAGAAAGCACAGGTTTTTTAGTTCCTAAAAATCATAAAGGGCTAAAGGGAAAAGGAGAAAGAAGCTGTGCAATGAATGAACAAGTGGATCATTTTGAGAAGTGCTTAAAAGCCTCTTCTGCTTTTGAAGTTCGGTTGCCATGACTGTTTATACCCTCAGATGCTCCAGGCAGCATTCTAAATCTTAGGCTCTGTCCAGGCATTTCCAAGTCTTCCAGTCAGATAACTACTTTAGCACTGTCCTGCAAGATGCTGCTGTACACACAGATGACTCAACAGTTCCACAGTGTTTGACGAAGATACACATGGACAACACACCCGGCTATTCTGGAGCACATCAGAGGTGGAGACAACTCTGAGCAAAGCTGCCTGTGTGGCTGATGCTGTGGTGAAACATGCTGTGATCACTGAGGTGCATCTCGTGATCACGGCGTGATTATGTAGCAGACTACTGACATGAACTCATGTGCCCCAACAACTTGAACGACAACTGCGCAGCCAGGGCTGGTCCCAACACCCTGTCTGCCGCAGGCACAGCACTGGGATTAAGGCTTAGTGCCACGAACATGTCGTAAGACTCAAAAAGGTCACATTTGTCACTAAGTCCTGAACCTTGACTGTTTCCAGGAGATGGGTAAGAACCACCAAAAATTCTGTTGTATAAAGCTATAAGACCATGCTATAATCTAAGGGCACATTCATGACAGGGGTTTTTGTAAGCATCAAATTTAGATCTGCAGGGAGTGTACAGAGGGAAAAAGCCCTCAACTATATCCTGCATAAATCTAAGAACATTAGTATTAAGAATACTGTACAGCAAGTAACTGGTAAAATCAGCCTCATGGAGTTATTTCTCCCCTTTGGGACAGTATAGACTATATTAGGACTATATATTCCAAGTTAAAGCAAATACACTAAAATAGTGCAGAAGAAAATTCTTTCAGGTTACTAAGACCAGACTGTACAAGTAGATGGAAGAGGGACTTGGGGAACAGAGGTATTTATTTTGTTTAGACACAACAGTCCTGTGGTAGATCTCTTCTTCCCAGTGGGAGGGCCCTTCTCAATGATGAAGAATTAGCCATTTTTCAAGCCATTGCAGACAGCCAGGAGCCATGCAAGGAGAATTTAAATAGCTTTCATGCCTATAGGATTACATTCCTCACAATCTCAGATGTCTCCCACCGCTCCTCAGCCATACTTTTGAGTTTGGACCTATCTGTATCAGTAGGTCAATGAACAGGAATGGGAAGCAAGAGCCATCAGGGACCAAGCAGGATGCCAGGCTAGGTGAAATGGTGTAATGAAATTCACATCCCATTTTATCCACTGAAGCGCTCATTGTTATTGGAGGGTTCTGAGATGCTGCATGCCTTTTCATTCCGGATACCACAAAAGCATCCGACAGGAAACCCAGAATAAAATCACATGTGTTTGTCCACCAAAACTGGGAAAGGAGGGCTGGTTACCTCAGTCATCCCACATTCCCTAAACCAATTACATCCAGTCAGATCTTCTACTTGTCATCCACAGATTTGAAATGACAGTCATCTAGCATGTTCAGCATCCCCAGGAAGTAAGTCATTGCTACATCAAAGCCAAAGATCAAGAGTTTATCAATACAAGAATAGAGCAATCAGATGCAAAAAGCTGGGTGATGGTAACTGTCATCCTTAGTACTTCACAGCATTTGGACACAACATCATAAAAGCTAACCTGAGCTTTGATGAATCTCCAGCTGAAGTAGATTCTCAGGGGTCAGAAGATTCTTTAAACCTGTGACTGTAGCTCCTGCCATAACTGAATTATTCTTTTTTTTCTGTTTTTTTTTTCCTCCCTGAAATGAGGAAAGCCATAGGTAATTTAACCAGTAAGCCTCTGGACTTGCAATAAAAGAAAATCACTAACACTGCTGGAAATACTTCATCTGGTATGTGTGTGGTTCATGTATCATCTTTGTGAGACAAGCTGGTGAATTCAGTCATACTGTAAATAAATACACTCAGATCTCTCTCCTCTTTATCATCTCTAACCCATCAGCTTTCACTGTTTGGAAGTAGCTATAAATTCTCAATTTCCAGCCTTGTGCTTTGTGTTTCATCCCATCTCTATACTCCCATCTCAGTACTACAAACCTCTAACACAGTGCACAGGCCACGCTTCCCATATTTTTCGCATCAGGACATTCAGTCAGTGCATGGCAGTTCTTGTGTCATGATCATTAGCAAACACCGCTAAAATAATGTTTCCAAAGTTAATCTTCAACTAACTGCACCACTGTCGCCCAAATATTTGCACTCAGCGCCATCTATTGATGCCATTCCCATTCAGACGGCCCTGGCTCAGTCACTTCACTGAGCAATTTAAATACATACATGTTAACAGCAGCAACACTGGGATAGGCATTAGAAAACATTTGATAAACTAGAGTTAAATTTTGCCTCTGTTTCTAATGAACCCTATTCTGCTTTCCTACAGAAATAAAGATGAAATACTGGCATGAGTTTTCCAGATAATGACTTTTGGCATTTCTTAGCAATATTAGTATCTTAGAGGTCCTGGAGCTCTGCTCCATACGTCATACTAGTAGTAGGGGGCGATTTTCTGATTGGGTCTAAAGTCCTTATTAGTAGACCTGCAGCTTGGCATGTCAAAATTCCCATTCTGGTGGAATGGTTGTTTTATATTTCAAGGGAAGATCATTAAGCTCTTGGATTTTCCTTCACTCTTCTTTGTGGAAATTTCCTTTTCTACATATCCACTCTTGATGAACATTCTTCACTCTCCAATTTCTAAGATGCAAGGTAAGGGACAACCCTGATCTAGTCAGACAGAATCTAGAGTGATTGAGCTAAAATTTAGGCTAACAGCAGCTTCCACATCTTACCTTTAGAAAATCCTTTTCAAATGCTTTCATCTCCATCAGTACTGGTTTAGTACTTTCAGGCAGTATTAGTGTAAGTAATCTCCTTACTTATGTATTACAGAATAAAGGTAAACAAGTAAATTTTAATTATCAAAAGTCTGAATTCATCAAAAGATGAATCTGTGCAACTCTTACTGGGAGCAAAATGTGAAGGACAGCAGTTTGGAGTATTTTGCTGATATTCTACACAAACCACTACTCCCACACCTCTTCATTGTGTTACCATTGCAAATGCAAGTTTACTGAACTCTGGGAACATTTTGTTATCAAGAATAATAATCATAATAGAGAGAAGGTACAAAACATTATTTACTTCTTGATCAGTAATTTATGCTTGGGGACTGCTCATTTCCAGGGATTATTAACTTCAGAAGTCAGAAGTTAATAATAAACAGTTTCTTACCCGTTTCAACTTCTTGGTCCTAGAATTTGGAGATATATATTTTATGAAGTGCAGGACAAAGCAAAAGAAAAAAAAAAAGAACAATTCCTGCCTGACTTATGTAGCCATTATAACAATTAATAACAAGGTAAAATAAAAAAATATTTACTCTTTTGTGGTGTCATAGAAAAACTTAATGAGGAGAAGCTCTACAGAGGTCACGTGGTCCAGCAGGACTGGCTTTCAAGTTAGAGTGGGTTACCTGGGGCCTTGCCCTGCCAGGTTTTACAATTTCAAAGGATGGAAAACTCCGTCTAGAGTATTTGCATCCAGTACCTAACCACTCATGATTTCTAACCCTCACAACCACACAGCGCATGCAAACCCGATAACCTCACAACCCCTGACTGTTCCTTTCTAACAGAGGAGTGGGAGGAAATCTCAAGTTATTTTGCTCAGCCACTATATCAGGAACAGGTCATAAAAATGTTTCACAGACCTGCTCCCGAGCAGAAGTGGCAGCATTCCCTAATCAGAGGGGCAAACAGACCTGCTGAGCTGACTTGGCTCCCCTCGAGTCCTTTGTAAGGAAAGCAGAACAAATCCTGCACTTGCAGCTGGGAACTGCAACTCTGTTCCGCTCATCCACAGAATACTGCATGCACATGTAGGAATGACTAATAGATTAATCTTATTTTCTGTTCCTCAGTCTCCTAAGAAATTTCCCTGAGAGAACAGAGATTATCTGATGATCTCACCCACAATTATACAGTAAGTGGTACTCAAGTGATCCCTATCAATCACCTGGACACACAACCCCTTGACAAGGGTGAAATATCACCTACTCATTTTGGCTCCTCAAATCAGTCAGATGCATCCATAGCAATCCTCAAGTCATGTATGTAGCCCATCAGAAGATTCAGCTTTTCTTCTCTGGAAAGGAAGAGCAAAAAGCAAGGAAATTCCTTACAAAGATTTTCTCAACAGAACATTCCCAGAGGATTACTGCCAAAGTTTTCACTAATAAAAAGTGGCATTTTTAGCATAGATGTTATGGCCTTCCACTTTCTCAGTTTAACCACAGTTTAACCACCACTTTCATCCTCTCACACAAATTCCTTTTATAGGAACTCCTAAACTCTGTTTGGTTTAGGTTTAAAAAGGAGTCGCTGAGGCATTTATTTGGAAGCCATGTTTTAGTGAGACTGTAAATCAAGCTACTGTTCAACTCCCCTAAGTTACTGAAGCAGGAAACAGCTTGCTGCACAGCTAAGAATTCACAGTAGAAGGTGCATAAGGGGAAAGTAGCTGAGGCTGGACGAGATGACCTTTGCACCCATCCTAGCAGGAGAGGCAGTGGCACAGAGGTCATTAGCAGTAGCACCGCAGAAAATTTTCCTGATCACAAGCGCAGACATGCATATCAACAGTATCTGCTGCATAGGGGCTCTTCCCTCCATTCATAATTTCTTTTTATGCTTAGGCAACAATCTCCCAATAGAAAAGGCTTATGAAAAAAGCCAATGGCTGGGCAATTCTTAAGTGATTTGAAACTGAAAGGCTGCTGTACCACAGGCAACCCTACGCCAAAACTTTTGCAGTAGCATAACACTGAGAAGGATTGTGTGACCAGAGCTTTAGGCAACAATTTCGCACGATTTGGGAACAGAGGTGTCCGACAAGAGGCATCCCTATCATCCTTTCACTGAAACACAACTGCAGCCTGTGACCATGACTTTAGGCAATTATAACAGTAATACATGGTTGATCCTCTGGTAAGAATCCTTGGTTAAAAACCTTTTGTCCCAATAGAATCTCTTGCACATGTTACAAGTTGTCCATAGGTTTCCTGAGCTGATCTCCTACTGCCAAGGAGAAATGAAGGACTTTTGTCATCCAAAATGTATTCCAAGACCAAAGCCTATGCGGTGTGCTGAAAAGAAATGGAGAAAAAGATCGAACCAAATTTAATACAAGTTAATATCCTGGTTGAGAAGAAAGCCTAAGGTCACCTGAAGATGATTTTGGTACAAGTCAGCTGTAAGAGCCTTCTGGCTGTGAACCTGAGGTTTCGTCATTTTGACACCATTTTTTATTACAGGCAAATGAAACAACCACCTGTACTGGGTGGTCTTTTAATACTGGTCCGAGTACTGGGGTTTACCTACAAATCACCAGGATTAGAGCTTTCATCCAAGCTGATTATTTCACTCATACACTTACTCCCCCAAAGTGCTGCATTTGCTGGGGTCTCAGCTCCCTTCCAGGCAGGGAGGTTTGCTGCTGCTGTCTGAAAGTCAAGCAGAAAACCATGTCCCTCCATATCATACAGGTACCCATAGCTACTAGTCCAAGGCACTATCATTCAAGGTTCTGGGACATCCTCTGGTATTTTTCTTCATGCATCATCCTGACCTACAAAATGTTTCTTTTCAGGCTTCTGTTCTAAGGTTACTTCCCAAATCCTTCTTTTTGGCACCACATCTGCTTTCCAAAATGCTTCAAACCCCAATCAAAAGTCCAAATGCACAAGACCAGCTACCTGAACGATGGCTCCATCATGTCTTTCACTTGGAGAATTCAGGTCATAACTTTGGTTTAATCCAGGTATAACTAAATTTACAACCAGACTATACCGGCAGTAGCCAGCAAGTAGAAGGTTTCTTGTCCTTGGGAGCTCAGAAGCTGATACATTTTCTTCCCCACACGTATACACTGAGTTAGCTCACAATTTAAGCTTTTCTTTTTACCTACAAATGATGAAGAGGTCACACTGCTTGAGGGTATGCTCTATTTCAGCACTACTCTGACAGCGTTGTTATGCCCGTTCTCCAGAGGCCATTCCCATTGAAATAACCACAGCTGAACCAGCAGCACTGTAGCAGTAGTCACCTTCTGCATTCTTACCCCGCCCCACTACTGGTAACTCCATCCCTATGCAAAGTCCAAAGCAACACCAGCACTGACGTCTCTTGTAAACAGGGACAGATCACAGCTGAGCTCTTTCTATGACAGACTCTCCGGTTCCTCCATTCAATTTGCAGTTTCTTCCTTCCACATCTAAAATCTATGGCTGGCTTTGCCACAATGTGTACACAGTGTACAAAATAGCAAGTAGGGCTGGGAAACAGATCAAGTCGGTATCTCAGATTGTTATCAGAGCACAAGGGTTCAAAGGAGAGTCCTAATGCATCAAAAGCAGACTACTAACGAGGATAAATAGTTTGGCAGAATCTGTGGCAAGAACATAGCAAAATCATCATCTGGACAGAAAAACGCAAGAGAAGCCCAGGGAAACAGAAGTGACAAGACCAAAGCTGCTGCACTTAATCTTTGTGTCTGAAAGGATTATAATATCCCTCTATCAGCCATGTCCCACCAGTGAACTGATGTTGACAGAAAAAATTCTTACTATCCCAGCTACTACTGAGTTCTTATTATTTTCCATTCCCACCACTTTTCTATTTTTCTCCAGCAGATACTCATTAAGACTTACCAAGTACCTCTCTGATTTGTAATTCCTAACCCCACATCACTGTCTATTGAAGTTCAGTTCCCTTTCTCAGAGTTCAGATTTACACAAATTCCTTCCAAAGACCCATTTTTTAAAATTTTCCATTACAGTCAGTTACTGACGCTTCAGAGTCCTCTCAGAGGGTTAACAGAACTCAACAACAGAAAAAAAGATACAAGCAATCTTTGATGAGGCTGAAAACTAGACAAACATTTTGAAAGTAATACAGAAACTACAGGAAGATACTAACATTTAGATGGAAAGTTAAGGTATCCCAAAGGATCAGTCAGTTGATCTCCTCTTAAGAATACTGTTGGGAACTATCTCCATCTCCTTTGCTTTCTCACTATCAGGGATCAAATCCACAACTACAAAAGCAACAGCCACGCTCATCACTCCCTCTAGAAACAAATCACCAAGGTTTGAAGGTGTCCATCCACCTACCAAGCTCATTCTGAAGGTGCTCAGCACGAAAAATGTTGAAGTAGATGATCAAAGCGTACGTCACAGAATGGGATATGGTCAAGTACTACTTCTTCCAGGAAATTTCAAAAAAAAAAAAAAACTGTACAGAAGAATGACTGGTCTCCAAAGTTTATTAAAAATCAAAGAATAGAAAACTTTACATAAAAATATGTCGATTTTAGCTTCCACATAGTTGTCCACACAAAAAATTTAAACATTATTTTTTAAACCTGTAGCACATAACCACAGTGATAGCCAGGCCAATTTATTTGGTTCACCATGACTGAAGTGTTACATGATACCACTTTTCAAATGAGTTTTGCTTTAAAAATGGATGCTAGTATAAGACACCAACTAAAGCCTCTGAAGGCTCTTTAATGTAGTTATGCTCAATATTGCTAGTGTGTGAAGACTAAGCAGTACAGGCTCATGTAACAGCCCTTAGATATTATTTATGAATCAGCTCACAATTTTTAGAACTTTTTTATTTTTTAAACTGTGATGAGTCTGGAGCATTAAGACAAACTTTTTTTAACAAACAGATATGCACTACTCTACTTTGGAATGTTGCCCTCTCTCCCCTCAAGGATCTGCTTGTGTTCAACAGATTCTGTAATAACATGAACTACTTCTGCTTCAAAGGCATACAGCATATTAAAAAGCTTCATGCTTGACACCTCATTTCAATATTCAGACATCAGTTTTAAAACCTTCTATACTGTGCACAGATATAGATGTCCTGTTAACAGGATTCTTCAGCTTCCTCTGCTAGTGGACTTAACATAACTCATCTGTAGTTTTCTGTATAGCTTAAGAACTCTCACTAAAAAAAAGGGAAGTCAGAGGGCATGAGATGTGACCTACTCCCAGGACAACTGTGGTGCTTTAAAAACTCAGGGTTAGGCAGGATGTGCATTTTTAAAAAGTTAAAGACAGTGTTCGTCATGGCAATACACACTTGCATAGTATACCTGTATGCATCTGTAAGTTAAGTGCCAGCCACTCATTCTGTGTACAACACTGGGCTGTGCTCTCCTGCAACACATTAAAAGATACTTCTTGTAACGCTTAGAGCAGCTGAAGTACTTTTTATATATTTGCTCTTAACAGAACTAATGCATCTGCATACAGATTCCTTAATGGAATCAACATATTTCCTTTCTCCACATTCCTTAAGCCGGGTACCTCTGTTTAATAATCTTGTTTCCACCCAAACATTAACAGGTTACGTTATGAAAATTCAAAGCGTGTAGTTCACAGCTTTTTAATTTCACATCAGGATTTGAACCAACCTTTTTCCCATCCCTCTCACAAGTTTCTGGTACTACAAATGCTGGATTTGTTGTCTATTTAAAGGAATAAAATTAAAACTCATTGGTCAGAGCAAGACGACTGATAGAGGCCAGACAATGAGCTAAAAAACACAGGGTCAAAATGCTTTGGAGCTTAATACCTTCTTAAAACTGTAAGCCAAATCGCACTTTCATTGTGAATCAAGAAGCCTCAAATATTACCAAATGTCATGTTTGTAACACTGCTCAGACAACCTGCCAAAACTATGAACCCAACTTAGATAATGCAACCTGGGAAAGGATCTGTAACTTAAAAAACCTCTTCCCCTTAAATATAACTTATGTGACAATATGAAATTAAGTTAAAAATTCCAAGTTATTGCACAAATCATACTTCCAATAGTTACAGAGCAAAAAATTCTGAACTTTGAAAGAAAAACAGGAGAGCAGCAAATTTACTTTTATGAATTCCCAGCTTGACTTGCTGCAATTAAAAAAACAAAAAAAAATTCCAAGGGGCTGAAGTTTCCTTCACTTCCAAAATAAAAGAAAACAGAACCCACAAAGGAACAGATGTAGCCACAGCAAAAAAGCTACAGCATTTGTAAATGTCCTTGCAGTTCTATTGTCAGAGCTGCTTCGGCACTGAATGAACCACTGTGGGAAGGCAGAAAACAAACTTCCACATTTATAAGGCTTCACAGATAAGCACAACTACTTCTTGAAGATGGATTGAACCACCACACAAAGAAACATGCAAAGAAGTCAGCTGCAGATATTTGGCAACACCAATAAAACGATGTGCTGGACGCTGGTCTCCATCCCTCAAGTCGAGTGGCACTCACTCAGTTTGTCTGAACAGGGAAGGTCATTTTGGCATCTGCCATTATCTGCTCAGACTAATAGGCAAACTGTCTCTGTGTTTTTTTCTTCTCCATATATTACGATTGTACTGGTGGTGTCCTCGGTTACCAACTGGTTGTCTCATGCCTCCACTGTTGACGGGGCTGTAGCTGTTGCCCTGGTTATGATTTCCTTTCATGGAAAACTTCATTCCACTGTGGTGCTAAAAAAAAAAAAAGAAAGGCACTCAGTTTAGGCATACAAACAACAAATGAAGCACACATTACCAGTTGTATTTCCTCAACACACAAGTCACTTCCACAGAATACTGCTTGAAACAACTGGTCTTTTCATACTTGTCTCATTTTAGCTGTGCAAGTCCAATGGCACTATCAGCTTATTAAGTGTTTTCTGAAGTAAACATCCTGCAAATTAAATGGTTCAGATTTCAAAATATCCTTAAAAGCCT
Organism: Oxyruncus cristatus; assembly: GCA_013399855.1. Classification (NCBI taxonomy): domain Eukaryota; kingdom Metazoa; phylum Chordata; class Aves; order Passeriformes; family Cotingidae; genus Oxyruncus; species Oxyruncus cristatus. The sequence continues at coordinate 677,542 of VXAY01000871.1, forward strand.
TGTATTTCAGTATGAAATACAATCACTGTGCATTACCCTTATAAAACCAGAGAACTTCCACAATAAATACTAATTGCGGCAGATATGTCTGTTTTAGAGGATCTTAGCGTGAGCATGAGCATGACCAAGACCAAGTGAGACACTCAGTAAAACTTTCAGAAACATCATGGATAAATGTAAGGGCCTTATCACATGAGCTGATGCATGCAAAGCACAAGTCTGCTCTAGCCATAATCTCACTCAGCGACACGTAAACTAGGTATAGCATTTAAGGAGCTTGTAAATCCTACTGGTCTGATCATAGGGCTACAAAGACCCTAGATTGTACCTCACATGTAGACCCAGACAAAATAGTTAAATGATCAGAAATATAGCATGACACTATCTTTGTGGGATCACCAACAACCAGGAAGAGAAACTGCCCAAAAGGTCTAGAAGCAGCCTGAGTAAATCTATCACACTATAAGGTACTACGGACATCTCTACTGATTGCTTAATAGTATACAGTAAGTTGGCTTAATGTGTACATACTTAAAATAGATACAAGAGTTTCAAAAGATGAAGCTGAAACAGAGTTCCTAAATACTGATAATGTCAAAGCAAGTTCCTTTCCTGACCTCTGACAGCAAAAACTTAAGACAGACAACTGACTACTGTAACAAAAGCTAACCAACTAGAAGTGGTTAAACAGGAACACGAAGTAAACATTTGAGGCAACCGCTTAGAATACTGAAGTAGCTGCAGATATTTTGTAATCTGTATTTCCAAATAACTTTACAGTAGAAAGAAGAACACCAAGCCATCATTACAACTGTGTGTACAAAACAAAAACGGTTATCAAAAGCATAATTCCATAAGCAACATTTTACTGCCAAATTATAATTAGAAGAGACACTGGGGATCCAGAAAAACAAACTGCTGAAGATTAGTGTTGAGGAATAACTACAGTTAACTGTAGGGCGGCAAAAATCCCTTAAACTGTTCTTTAATTTGTACAGTGTGCGTTACATGAACCTAATCAACCTTCAGTATGCAACCTCTACACTCCCAAGGCAGACACGCAAGTGCTACCCGCAGACTACCAATAGTAAAATAATTCAAGGACAAACAGAAGAAGGAAACGCAAGCTGAGAATTTCTCATTCACAGGAGACATAACTTCTCAAACCTTATTTATTGACATATGTTGCGAAAATATCTACTAGGAGCTATTTATGAAAGTCAACAACATGAAACTAAAAAAAATTTAGAATGTTTTATATTTTTGGCAAGTAGTTCTTCAAGCAAACACACCACCTTGTCCCATTCTTGCACTAAGTATTTTAGTTCAGTAACTGTACATCTGACTCAATTATATATAAGCATTTACTGTAAATGAGGTAAAAATACAGTAAAAATGATCCTTCAACAGTTAAAATGCTAAAAGCAGACAGTCATTACAGTTACTTTCAACTATATGCTGAAAAATAGAGCAAAACTTTAGTTTTGCTACTGTACAACCAGAACAAACTCGGAACAAGGAGTATACAATTCATCAGCAAGCCTATCCATCCTCTTCAGCTGGAAATTTAAAAAATCTGGCAACTTCATCCTCAATTTGAGGATTCAGTAAAGAAATTGGAGGCAGAAAGGCAGGTGATCACAAGATCAGACATGCACCATGGCAAGTTATGTCAATTAAGGCTATCTACCCACATCCAAAAGAAGTCACATACCTCATTTGTTCAAAAGGTAAACAAACGTACAAAGAACAATTAATAATTTAGCCAGAACATGAACTTTAGCTAATGATGAACCACTTTGCATTGTTTTTACACCACCAAGATAAAGACTATCAAACTATCAGAGTAGAATCCGAATCCATCTATCTAATAACACGTCAGCTGAGAGCAAGTGCGTAAGGAAGTTAACTCAGGGACCTCTTCAGTCAGAGATGATGCCTTTATGTTTACTAGTTCTCAACTGAATATTAATTTGCTAGTTTGCTCAGATTTGTGAAACCATAAGAGTTTAGCATTCTGCGTCCTGTGCAATGGCATTTCACAGCTTAAATGAGCATCATATTTAATTTGAACCTTCTATCAGATGATTTTTCAGTTCTTGCAGTAATTAATTTCTTGCCATTCTGCTCTCTACCTTTTTCTTATACAGCTGATGACTACAGAGACCTCCATCATACCTCTTTTTCTTTTTGAGGTTGAAGAATCATTCTTTCTTGACGCAGAAGCAATTCCATGTGTTTGCCCATTATTAACATTCTTCCCTATTTCGCTTCCATTTGTATTTTAACTTTCCCCTGATGTAAGAGGCAAAATTAAACTCATTGTTCGTGATGGATGTACACAGATTTTTACACAATGTTTTAATTTCTACTCTTTGTTCTGAAACGTCTGAAGTTTGGCTTGACACTCCATTCTCAGTAGGAAATCAAGAGAGCATTATCAAAGCAGTGTTCTGCAAAAGTGTAAAGATCTCATCTTTTCAAGAAACTGTCAGCCCAGGGTCTACCACTCTCTACAAAGTTTAAAGTATTTCCAGATGCATCACCTTGAAAGGTCCTTCTGCATCCCTTCTCAGTCAGCCCTTAAGGAGCCAGAAAACTTTCCCACTGCCTTTCAGACATCAGGTAGCACAAACTCCTGCAGGGCTTTCCCTGTGAACTCCATTTACTACAAATATGGAATCCTTGTTCCTCATCTTCCAATTAGTTCATTGTTTAGAAGGGGACACATCACTCACTTAGCTGCTTTCAGGATCTTCGGTAAAAGAAATTTATTTCATGTCTTTTGGAAAACCCAAAAGGTTGTATAAAACATCTTTCTCTTGTGCACACAATTCTAGACATTCCCATGCTCAGGAGTCACACTGTCACTGAGAGATGGCATCTCTGTAAGCAGATGATAGTTAGAGAGAGATCAGATAATCCACAGAGAAAGCCCTTCATCCAGAATACAACAGACAAATCTTCAGTTTAGAGGTTTTGACTTCTTTGGATCCATTCCTCTTGATAGAATAATCTCCTCTCCCATCATAGGGCTATTGATTCAACAACTGAATGATGGAACTCAATTGGTTTTCAGCCGCATTGAATAAGCTGCTAGGCCTGGAAGGAAAACTAACAAATCTGCATTTAAGCCAAGCCTGGAGGTGGGGGTGAGGTGAAATTCTGTATCACAAACCAGGTTAAAAAGGTTTAAAGAAAAAAACAAACAAAAAAAGGAACAAAAAAGAGATATAAATAGCCCAGAGCTTAACATAAAACAAAAAACTAAACACACACATCCCACCAACTACAAAAAAGCCTCAGAAAACCTCTAAGAAAAGGATGTTCCCAGCCTTTACTCCAACCAACAGAAATCTGGTTGGAATGGAAATACCAAGTAATTATTTGCTAAGGAAACCAAAATGTTATTCTTAATTACCGGCAAATTTAATATACAAAACTGCTGATATTTAAAGAGTGTCATTACTCAAAAAGAAAATTCATAGCCAAAAGAAATCACCTAGTCTTTGAAATAACTTAAGTAACATAACAGAGCTTAAGTCCAAACATAAACAGGCTTCTGAACTGTTTTGGTCCCTAGGGGATTTTTTTGCCTGACAGCATCTCTAACAAAAGCAGAGAAATATTGCTAATAAACTATCTATACGCTTAACTTTTAAAGAGATTATATACAGTGTTCAAAAATAAATGTTAAGTAGTTACAAAGCTAAAGGAAAAGTTTAGAAAAGGTATGACAGTTTGGAAAGATCACTTATTTACTATTTTGTTGATAAGACTACAGGATTAGTGGCCAGAACTGAATCTAGTCTGCAGTTAATCAGAAGTGTAATCAAACTCAAATACCCCAAAATCGTCTCATGTGAAATACCATAGCATTCAGAACTACTTTAATGTACCATTATCATTTTAGTATTCCCTTAAATAGCTTAACATACACCTTCAAAATATTTCACAAATTTATTTTCAGAATTTCTAAATTCTCTATTTTAAGCTTTTAGCAAAAAAACCCACACCCCCCAAAAGCCAAACCAAAACAAACAAAATAAAACCAAAACCAAAAAAAAACCCCAAAACAAAACAAACAACCTCCCCCCCCACACAAGATAAAGAACCCTTTTTCAAGAATTTATCTTTACTTTCCCACTTTCTGAGCAAAGTAACATCTGCAAATACACTAAAAAATTTAACTTCTTGTTCTTAATGAAATAAATTCATTGTTTTGCAGAGAAACAATGGACAATGACCTAACCAACATTTTAGTCACAACTGCCTAATACTTGTCTTATTGCCCATGCAATGATCCAACCAAGCCTCATTACTTTAGATTAGTTAAAAGGATTCTACAAGACATTTGCATCAGCTACCTGGGCGTACTCTTAATTGACAAGACTTAAAAATGGTTTAGATTCCTAAGTTGAAGTATAGCAGAAGCAAAAAGTTCTTCCAGAAGTTGTTTAGTACTGGTGATCCAGGAAAATAAGGCCCAAAGCACTGTAAACATCAAAGACACTTCCCCTCTTTCAGGGACCTACTGGCAACTCTCAGCTACAACTGACAAAATCTTGAGTCTTGAATAGATTTATAAAATGAGCCCAAACCCCTCTCTGTTCCCATTAAAAAGGGAAAACAGCATCTTATGGAGCCAACAGTGAGAGAAGAAAAAAGAAAAATCACACCAGAGACCAGAAAGAGCTCAAAAGCAAGAAAAGTTTTAGATGTTTCTTATCTTCCAACACAAGAGAACTGAAAAAATTAAAGCCACAAGGGAGCAGGTTATATCGTTCCTTCATATCTAATTTCACTTTGTTACAGGCTACTGGTAGAGCTACCACACAACAGGAAGGATTTGGTTCTCTTCACCTTTCACAAAAGGTTAGGCAATATTAGTATGAGCAAGTCAAAGATAAACTAGAGTTATCAATACAGTACACGTAAAAAACTGTGCAGACAAAATGCATATGTGATTATTCAAATCAATCTCAGTTCAGGAGCAAAAATCTGATTACAATGATTTTGGAAGATAAAAGAGTACTACACAAATAAAAAGTAGGTATGACTTCTACGTTTCAGTAAGTCTGTCATTTATGGTGAGTTTATGTTTCTAAGAAACTACCATTTAGACTTTTTCTTTCCTGCAACTCAAAAAGCACTCAGGAAGCAACCACCAAGGTGGTCAGAGACGTTCACACATCCTATAAACATCTAGACTGGATATTTATATGGAGACCTCTGGAGATCATTTAATTCAACGTTCTGGTTGTAAGCAGAGTCAGATTAGGTTATCCAGGGTCTGGTCAGGCGAAGTCAGTTTCCATACATGGAAGGATAACACCACTTAAAGGTCGTCCATATAAATATCGGACAACCTAAGATGAAAAATATCTTGAGTACTGTTTTCAGCTGAACAACCACAAACTTCAGATGCAGTTTTTCCTTTTCTCCTTTCTTTAGGAAAGGAAATAAAACATCATCCACTTCTCCTAGTTTTGCATGTATTAAGTCAAGAACCAAATGACACTGTCATACACAGAAGATAGGAGTCTGATGTTTAGAATCAAAACCGTTTCCACAGTAGACAGTAGAATACTCCCTCCTATGAAAATGCAGGGACACTGAACAATTATTCCACCCTAAATGAGTGTGCTCTAGATAAAAAAAAATAGGAAAAACGTCATCTGATTGACTGACGAAAGTACCTAAACAGCTTAAAAATGCCATTGAACAAATCAGGTCTTTTTTAAATTGAAGCTAACACACTAAAAACTCTGAAGTATCACATTATACTAAGGGAATTCAGCATATTTGTACATCTGGCTAGTTGATGACATCTGCCTTCTCAGAAACATTTGATAGAGTTGAGCATTGACATGAATTAAAATGTGTCTTTACAAACCTTCACTGCTTGCACTCATCTAAAAGAAATACATTTTTGACTCAAGTCCCTGAGTAATTTTGTTTTCAATGCTCCTAACTTTTCAGTAATCATTTCAGAGATACTATCAGGATCAGCACTACTAGTGAGACAAAGGAACAGCATTAACAATTGTTCTGGATAAAGACAAACTCTGAAGCAAAAGTATTTTAGCCAGAGAAGTGTTGTAAAGCAGTGTAAACAAGCAGTTATAAGTTTAAGTGTCTGGCCTTATTTGGCAAATCAAAAATCTGAAAAACAAACTACTCCTGCAAGTCTTTTATAAGTTTTGATTTCAGCATTTCAGCACTGACATTAAGGTTTCCTTTCCTAGTTGTTTCCTGTGCTTCCCAACTGAGCCAGTGCATGCTGCTATGAAATTTGCAATGAACACGTTCCCAGACACTACTCATCTAAAGGGTCTTGACTCATCTAAAGCATCTTAGACACACTAGAAGCCAGTCAGTACAGCAGAGGGACTGGTGCTTACTGGCTTCAGGTACTTTGGAATCAAAAGAGAACCCTTTGGGGAAAAAAGAAAAGCATCTTAAAAATTAAATGAAAGAGTTCTTCAGACCTAAGAAAAAGGAAGTTTCTTTTGCCTTCACTGGTGACCTAGGAACCAGCAATCCAGCATGAATTGAACTTACTTGATCTCAAAGTAACAACAGGGAAAGTAGTCCTTTCCTCTCTATAGGAAGATACCGAGCAATTTCTGCTCCTCCATTCATCTGGACATGCATATCAGTATCTGTTTTTCTGCATATTTCCAGTGGGCAGCACTGCTTCATAAACTGTCCTGCTCTCCCAAGTGACATTTCAAGCTGCTTTTCAGCAGAGTAGAAGAATGATTACTTTAGAAAAGTGATGGATGATGATCCCGAAAAGCACACAGATCTGTGCCAGGAGCTTAATCAGTTCCTGAACTATCTGGAAATTCTCCAATTAATTATGCAGTATGTAAACAGAATTGGTAATCGCACCAAGCTTGTTTCAAAAAAGAAAATATTAGGAAGCTTTAACAGCAGCAGACTTGCCTAGGAGGCTGTAATTTGTTCAAAATACGTTCAGTGCTCTTGACATTGGCACTTCTTGCTTTCGAAGTTTGCACTCAACATCTAGGTACAGCTTTCCAAGCAGAACTGAGGTGGAGGAGATTACCAGGGAAAAAGCTGAATACACCATGTAGACAAATTAATCCCTTTCAAAACTTTTTGAATATGAAAGAACACTTGCTGTTAAGAAAAAAGGCTTGTACATGTTCAAATCCATCAGGAGTCCTCTGAGAAAGTAGAATGTGCCCATTAAAAGCTATAAACTATCATGGTCTTAGGTTTTATCAACTGCAAAAGGAAAGCCATCAACCCAATCTAGAACAGTCATGTTCAAAACAGTACAAGTGAAAAAGAGACATTTGCAGTATTCTGCGTAGAATGGCTTCAGTTCCCACTTCTGACTCAGTTATAATCTTTATCAAAGAAGTACGTTTCTACTCCACAAAAATACAAGCTTTTGGTAAATTCAATGCAAAAAATCATCATGCCATTTCCGATAGCAAGAAATTCTTCTGATTTAATGTGATTCTCAAAGGCACATCTTTGTCAAGCAAAAGCCACTGAAGTATTCCCACTTTTAAACACGTAAGTACTATACAAACTACTAAAAGAACAGTTAATCATTGGAAAGGAGAGCCAAGTAGCAGAAAGCCAGAAAAACTGCTACAAAGCAGCTGTTTTCCAAGACTCAAAATTCCAACAGAGATCCAAAATTCATACAACACACTGCCTCTTCACAACTGGCAAACACTGAATGCCAACTTGTTTTGTACTAACAACTGCATGCCTACAAATTGGATTTTATTTTTGTGTAATTTTGAAGCTAAACTCCAGAGTACCTCTTCAGAAAAGCAGAGTTGTTAAGAAAAATAATCTAGACTAAGTCTGTATTTTAGATGAAGTTTAACTTGAAATAGCTCTCCAGTTTTATTCTAAAAAAAAGTCAAAAGTTTCATACTGTACACTAACAAGTGAATGCTCAACTGCAGACACTAGAATAGCAATATACTGGTTTATTAGCTCCTCACTAACAGAACATTTCCTGTGCAGATAAGCTGGTTTTGCCTAGGTAAGACTGAGCAGTAGGCAAAAGCAGGGAAAAGAGGAAGGAGGGGAGGAACCTGTGTAATCACTTAGATTAAAACCAAAGGCAGGTTAAGGGAGGTGACCATTTGCCCTCTACTCAGCGCAGGTGAGGCCACCCATGGGAGTGCTGGGCCCAGGTCTGGGCTCCCCAGGAACAGAGACATGGACATATGCAGGAGTGTCCCAGTGAAGGTCCATGAAGACAAATAAGTGCTGAATCAAGTAAAAAAGGCAAGATCATTAAGTTGAAAATATCCTGGCCCTAGATTCTCAAGAACTCTGATAGCAGGACTCAGAAAAGAAGGAAAATATTTTAAGAACCTGACCAAAACTAGATTTCAAAAAAAAACCAGCTCACTATTTTGTTCTCGTAGGCAACCTACAACAACCCACGATTTGCATTAAATTTCATGTGAGGCATATTAATACTTTTAATAATCAAGACTGGGGGAATGTTTTCTGGCAGATAATAAGAAGCACTGAGGTTATTTAAATAAATAAAAAAAAAAAAAGGCAAAAACTGATGATTTTTCTTTCCCTTGTATTATAAGGGATATATTAGCCAAAATACATTCACCTCCCAGCACATTTATGCACACATTTAATTTTTTGGTAAAAATTTTTGAAGACTTGCCCATAATTAATTTTCTGTTCTCTAACTTTAAAACATATTACAAAAAGTTACAAGTGTAACCAAATCTGTTGTAACAATTCAAAATCAAGACAACCAAACCAGTCTGGAAAGGTCAGTAATTTTCTTCTGATTGAAAAACAAGCTTAAAGCTATGTCACCTATGTGAAGTTTCTAATTGAAGAACAGGAAACAGGACTCTCAAATACAACTGTAAGAGTCAAGACACCTGACACTTGCTCTTTAACTTACTCCTATATGTCTGTGTTGTGGAAGGGCTCTTATATGCAGAGATGCAACTCAAACACTGAACCCTTTCCCACCCACTGTTTTCCCACCACTTCTGATATGGCACCTAAGTACTTTTACAGTTACACAAAGCTTAGCCCAGGCTATATGAAAGTTATCTCCAGAGGTTTTTAGCCTGACAGCACAATGCAAATGATCTACACTTCCAATTTGATCCCTTTCTCAGGAAAGAGTTGCTCCGTTTAGTTGGCTCATACCTGATTACTGGCGGCCATTATCAAGGTTCCCGCAGGTGCAGATTGGGGTTTACCACTTGGCATAGGCAATGCGGGTGGTAAACTGGCCATAAGCTGAGTCGGTGCTTGAAGACTGAACTGGTAAACATTAGGAGCTGTGCAAGGTGGTGTATCTGATTCCTTTTGGCAGAGAAAAAGGGGAAAAGAAAAGCAACTTTACAGAAAGTACAGTATATACAGACTATGCATGTGAAAATGCACCCAAATATCAACTCATGTGAATACTGTAAAATACAATTCTTTTTTTCAATGGTAAAAAAGTAAAATACAAGCCAGCACAGTGTTTATTTTACACATCTAGCAAAAGTTTAATTGAACCTACATTAAGGAGACAATGCCAACAGGTCTGTGGCAATCACAGGTCAGTTCCAGTCAGCCCAATCTGAAGCCAAAGTTTTATCTCTACCATATTCAAAATAAAAGATGGGAACTAAGGCTGGGAAATAGAACAAGAACAGCAACACTAAGCTATAGAAGGGCTAGAATTTTAGGTGTCACGACAGTTCAGTCCTCTGAACAATGTTCTGGATTGTACTTATCTCTAAGTTACTCACTGTAATTGTTAGTCTTCTCCCATTCTACCCAGCAACAGCAAAATTAGGGCTCCACCTACCAAGAAACAAGGAGACGGTCTGCCAGTCAAGACTCATATGTGTTCACCAGTCATGCACTCCACTGCTCATGAGGAGTTCTATTCCCCTCACTTTCCATCTGAAATCTGATAATTCTTCAGGAGATGCAAGATGGATGCAGGATTATAGAAAAGATACTGTAATAGAACTGGTATGACTGATTACTATTCCTTCTTCTCCTTCCAGCCTGATCACCAGCAATTTCAGATGCATCATAATCAGACATACAGATGATGTTAAAATACAGAATGCCTGGAGCACTTCACAGATAAGAAGCAAAGAGGCACGCACAGATTTAGGGGTTTATAGGAATTACTGAAGTCTGAAAACACCCCACTGCCTCAGGTCTTAAATGACCAAATTTAAGGGAAGTTGGAAAGTATGCTACAGCCTTTTAAAACAACTTCGAACACAGATCTTGCAAAACTTATTTTTCAGCTATAACATAATTGCAAAATTAGCTTTCCCAACTTTTACTGCTGCTTTTTACCATATTCTTAACTCCAAAGCATTCTGAACTTAACAATGGAAAAATCTATACTTTATCCCAAACCACTAGTGTTTTTTCCATTCCCAGTCATCTGGTTCAAAGTATAGGAAGAGGAATGGGGCTTGGCCAATTAGTAGTTTAGGAGTTACCATATTACAAGACATTACTGGCTCAGATCACCACAGATCTTTACTGTTAAAATAATTACTGAAATATTCTATTGCTCATTCTCTAAAGATTAATTGCCTGGAAGCAAAGACTATTCACATATTTAAATAGATCTCCAGCACTACCACTTGCCCTCACATGGCCTTGTTTTCTAAATTAGATTCTTCAGTTAGAGAATAGGCTGTTCAGGAGCAGAAAAAAGAAAATATTTTGAAGCTTTTCTTGGGGAAGGAGAAGGTCATTTAAGAGAGACAGACAGTTGTGAACACTGAGTAGCCTAAGCAATGAACTACTACAAAACAAAATTTGCATCCCAGCAGAAGTGAATACTCACAGTACAAACAGTCCTCAATAAAACTCAACTGTCAGAACAATCAGTCTTTTATTGGTCCATACAAAGTTGTGCTTACTAAAAAATAAGTTCTAAAAAGAAAGGAACTGCTTTCCTACTTGTTCAACTAGTGGTAAAAGTTACAGTAAGCCTTTGTGAAGCAGTTTCAGATAACTTCATCATGAATTCACTGGAGACAGATCATACTGGTAACAAGAATATGTGAAGAAAATTAGGTCTTATTTATGAGACCAGATGTTCACTGTTTAATATATATGTTCATCATAATGGGAAACTATATGCTGTATCACTGACCAAAAAATTAAGCTTGGTTATATGCACATGCCTGGATTAGATGGCATTTTCTCCATTGCCAAATCCTCCAGTATCAGCCACAGGAACAGGCTAAGGTCTCCACAGCGATGAAGTTTCTTTGGACACTGTTGGTCATGGAATCAATAAAAAGCTTATAAAAAGAGAGAGAAATAATGAAAGGGTAGTCACGTTTGAACAGAGTTCTAAGCATACTCACAAGTAACCATGAGCTAGCAGATGGGATGGAAAAAGGGATCTTACTATCCATCCAAACCAATGCATTATCTTCTGCAATCCAACCTTCACAAACCTGACCAAAGAACAATTTCAGTGCCCCCATGCAAAGAATTCTCTCTTCAGCTTGGATACAGTAAAAGTCCTGAAGACTGACATACCAAACTCAGATATAACACTTCTCTCTTATGAGATTTCTAAGGGGCTTTTATGCAACAAAAAGTTAACTCCAGTCAGGAAGGAGAAGCAGATGGAAGAGAAAAGGGAGTCATATCATTTAACTGAGACTAGATAAATTTTACCACAAGGAACCTTGTGCTGTTTTATGTTAATTGTGTAACAGCTATGTTCTTCTGCCTCAATGTTATTTACTGATACACATCTCACACAAGTAGATTGTATCTCTCTCCTGAGGCGATCTTAGACTGCTGATAGGATTAATGTATGGAATTGATATTCTAACTTCTCAACAGCATCTAAACCCTTTTGTGAAGAGCAGCCCTTCTTAATTAAACTGAAAGGTTAACCTCAGTGATCCTGAGAAAGATCCTCAGAGAAAATTGAGCCCAATGTGAACAAATCTGATTTTCCATAAGCACTGTCTACACTGAGGAATTAAGTCTTTCTTGATCTTCTGATCAGATTCTTAAGTATAACATGCAGTCTTGAAGCATTACAGAAGTTCAGAAGATGTACAAGTAAATACATACTCTCGACACTTTAGGTACATGTTGGAAGAGAAAAAGCTCTGACCATTACTAAGGTAAGGGCCACAGAGGTCACATTATAAAAAGATAAATGTAAAATGAAGGGGTAAGACACCTCGATTTTAGCAAATAATCCAGGGATAAAGCTACAATGACTGCACTTAGAGCCAAGTTCCTGATCTCTTGAATGGTACTACTCTGAATGCCTATCATTCAGAGTATCTCATCCTGCACGGAAAATTTCTAAAGCGATGCAGATACAGGTTTAGCCTACTGGGAAATTTCCACTTCAAAACATACTCTTTAAACCAGTTTCAACTTTCTGAGTAAGAACATAGTACCTGGAAGGAAGATTTCTGCTATTCACAGTCTCGATTGATGAGGACTCTAATTTACTTTAACGTTGGAAAGAGTTCAGTACAGAAGAGACCGAGAAACTCAAGGGTTACTAATCACAGCAATACATCTGCGTGGACAGAAACAGTGAAACACTGCAGTGATATGAAAGATGAAGAACTGAAGCAGTCTTACAATCCAGACTTCCTGACACAGGAAGAGAACAAAAACATCCCTTTTCTGCTTTGCAAAATGCATCTCCCGTTTTAAAACATCACAGGACCTCAACAGCAAGAGAATATTTACTTGCCAAAAGCTCCTTACTAACTAGGTCTGGCCATAAGAGCTTATTTCAATTCTCTTAACTCAAGGCTTAAGAAACAAGGTAAAGTGTATTAGTACAATCATCGAACAAGCCAATAGTTCAGTTTCTATGAATTTCATGGGCCAATTTTACTCATAAACTTCCCTTACATCAGCCTAAACATATGATGATAAAGTTGTGCCTTCTGCTTTGTTTCATGATGTAGTAAGTTGAAACTTCTTAACTAACAATAGCTACCATTTTAAAGCTTTCAATTTCCAAGGCAGTAGGCTTTTTTAAAAGCTGGAGTGGATTAAGATCAATTAATGATCCCAGTCTGTTTAAGTTTTGGCCCAGTGGTAAAAGAGTCTATCCTAGAAGTCAGTATTCAGAAATAAAAACTTAAACAATAGAATGCAAGTTTCTTGCTAATGTGATAGATTTGGGTTCTTACACTTCTCTTTCCAAGAATGAACTACAGAGGTATTGGCAAAAAGATTCTAATTGTTTCCATTACCAAAACTTCTTCCACTAATTAAGCAATATTTCTTCTCTTTCCCGTAACAGTCACAAGCTGGAAGCTGTGAGAGAACAATGACCACTTCAATAAAAATTATGTTTCATCTTTGCTTTCAGTGAACAGAAAACTGTGAGAAAATTGGTGTTTATAGTTAACACTTTACACTACACGGAGTTTTTTCATATGCTCCTCTCCTTTCTTACAATTACAGTGATTTAACATACAACTGCTGCCAGTCTTACTTCTTTTGCCTCTTCTTCTCATTCTGGCCTTCTCCATCATACCTGCATTATCATCTGGCATGATTATAAGCCAATATACAGAGGTAAATCACAGAAACAGCAATCCCTTTATTAGCTTCACCTTCTCAATCAGCTCACCAGAGGATTAGGTGAACACCAGTACAGAAAAGCAGGAGCAGCTAATGAACGGAAGCTCCGGTGGCAAGTACATCTAACTACTCGATTGGCTTAGTAAAAGTGTAAAACCACACTCCTTCGAACATAAAGCAACACCAGAGGACTTCAAAATTTCATACTTTGGGGCCATGTGCAGAAGCAGAACTTGAATGGATGCTCTTAATTGAATGGTTTTAGCCCCAGAGAAATTAACTCTGCTTGACAAACCACCATGCTTCCAAGGTGATTTTATGATCATCCTCTCCCACCCTCACCTCCTGTCTTCCACATCCTGTGCCGTTTCTTGGTAGGTAGAGCCACAACTTCAACTATGGTGTAAATAAAGTAAAATTGAGATGAACAGTTCTACTTCTACGGGAGGTCACAAGGTAGATATTTGAATCATTACAATTGCACCATTTCCATTGGCCGGCCTATAAACAATATAAATGTCTCGATTTATGATGAAATTGGTTGATTTTTCTGCCTTTCATTGCAAAAGGAAAATATCTTGGTCATCTTGATTACAGAAAGGGAAAGGTTAAAGAAGAGATACCTGATACAAAAGCAAATTGAAAAATATCTGACCTCCAACAGCATTAGTGTTCATTTGACAGAACAACAACCAAAAATGTAATCTAATCAGTATCTACCAAAATTAAATACAAGCAGAGTACCCCTTTAACCTCATCTCTTTATATCCTGCCAGGCCTGACTGGGATCTTATTCCATATTTTATCAATACTGTATTTCAGATAAGTCATCTTAAATAAAAAAGATTGAAAAGTAATTTTAAATTTCCTTTGTTACCCCAATACTTTCAATTCACAGGCTTTCATCTGGTCTATATTGTTAACAATATAGCAATATTTCAAGTTTGATTTTCAAGTTATGCACTAAATTACAGGACTCATTATGCAAGCTGAACATACATCATACTAGATTCTACATACTGAATTTAGGTTTTCTTCCATCCTAAAATGGCTTAGGTACCTCTGTGGGTTTTTTTTTATGGGAGGGATTGTTAAGATATGGCAAGATTGCAACTAGCCTATGGCATGAGAAACTAGTCTAAACTTGACTCTTCCAAAATGATGGGCTTCTCTCCTTACTGCACTGACATCACAGTGGTAAAATCCCATTTTACTTGCTGACATAAAAATTCCCTCTGTACCCTCTGCTGCTTAGAATAACTTGTTATTAAATAAAATTACTTCAGAATGTTGTACTCAATGTTGTGCCTCCTGCAGCTTTACAGAAAATTACTTCAAGTGGATATAGATAAAAGACTACTCAAGGAACTGATAGAGAGCATGGAACCGATGGAGAGCATGAGAGAGTATAAAACAACACGTGATAACCTATATCAGAGATATAGATTAAAAAACACAAAACCAAATGTGGGGCTGTATGGTGAAAGAGGAAAGTAAGCAAAAGAAGTACTGGAAAAAAAAGAAAATGTTCCCCTCTAGTTCACAGAAACCAATAATAATCTGCACAGCAATAGCAGGCAAAAAGAGTGGAGTTAAAATGGGACTTAAATTCCTAAATTCCTCAAATCAAATGTCAGTCAAATGTTTTTTTCCCAGTAACATCAGGTTGTCAGTGCCTGTACACTCAGGGTTGCCCTCTGCCTCATGTGGAGACCAGCGGGCTGCAAGTCAGCACTGACATCTAACCATCAAGAGGCCTACCTTTTAAAGAACTTGTCTCTCTTTGTTCAGGAAGGGGAGAAGAGCAGGACAAAAATCTAATGAAGATGATCAGCTACCAATACACATTTGAATTGTTACTTTGGTTAGGACATGATGCTGTTCAGGTAAGTAGGAGAAAAGGAGAAAATCTGTGCAGCTCTTGCTCTCATACTAAGAGTTTTACAAGGCCACCCACTTCTGCCCCCTCTCCTTACACATAAAATTTCAACTGCAACCCTAGAAATTAATCAGTCATTAAGACAGATTTAACAAGACTACAAGAAGAGCTGTTACATATTCTGAATTGTCTGTCCCTTCACTGCAGAAAAGCACAGACCTTACACACGCAAACTTCACTTTAGAAAAAACGCAACATTTATCTGGCCAAGGTAAGTCTCATACTCCATCACGTCTCTCTGTGAATATAGAATTACAACCACTCCAGCTAACAAGCTGAAATTCATGGCCTTCGGCTAGTAAGAAAGAAGGTGAGGTGGTGATAACTTCATTAAGCATGTTGAGTTCAAGTACAAAGCCGTAATTACTGCAAAGCAAGTAGGAGTTCCAAAATCAGTGTGGATCTTGTATGCGTTCAGCAGAAGCGAAAGAATAATGAGTCTTAGTCTTATCAGTCACATTTATATATTACTTTCAGAATACACAGTACTTGATACATACTGTGAAAAGACATTCCCAAAACACTGAGGGTACTGCTCAGTGCATTCATTAGTTGATGGGACAGAGCGGTGGGGAAATCAAGCACTGATGTTCTGACAAAAGGTTTATACGAAGCCTGACCTGCAAGGCATACAGCTAAAATTACAAGAACAGTCTGAAAGAAGATACTGTAAATGCTAAAAGGTTAAAAAGAAGCAAGGTTGTGCCATCCCCAAAGCTAGACTACACAAGTATCTTGTTCACTGAAACTTCCACTACCTTGGCCTGACTGCACAATCTTGAGAACTCAGAGCTCTTCACAAAATCATCTTGTCATACAAGCCCACACAACATTACCAGCAGAAACACTGAGATAAAAGTGCATGAAAATTGTTAGATCCAAACTTCTAACACACAACTTGGAGATTCTGCGCTGGACTGGATATGAGATTATATAACCATCAGGTAAGCGAAAAGAGCTTTAAATTTTCCTATGACATGTTACTAATATGCAGGTATCACTGTCACATAAAATGTTAAGCTTTATTTGGGATAACAGTATCAAAACTTCAGGGCATACTTAGCACTAGGAATCAAAACAGACCAAAATGAGACATACCTAGGATTATTTTTTACTTGGCATAGACTGCCAAGTATTTTTTACTTGGCAGTAGATATTCTACAGCACTACTCTATGACTTCCTGAGCTAACAGAAAGCATTTTTCTACAATGCTTAGGCAGCAAGAAATCCAGATCACCAGTCACAGAGTGCAGGTACAGAATGAAAAAAAACCCACACATTTTCATGAGGAATGTGGTCACTGCTTCGGCTGTGAGACTGACATCTGTAACTAGTCAGAACAAGGAGAGAGCTGGGGGAGAACATCTTTCTTTTCACCTGGTTTCAGATTCTCATAACACTCACCTAATCAAGTATGAAGGTGAGATTTCCTAATGCCACAGGCTTGTCTTCTGTTGTGGAACAGTTTAACTCTTGCTCCCACAGAGTAAACACTCACACACTTTCCACTGTCCTTGATGGCAAAGTCATTTATAAAGCATCTTCCATTTAAACATTTGTTGGATCATGTAGGAATGCATAGTATTTTACAACTTACCTGTCTGCAAGAGTAAATAAAGAATATACATCGCCTTTTTGTCAGGGCAGCATAGGATATTTTAAATACCTGCACAGCAGAAGGTTTCCTTAAGAGAAGTCTTACTACATAGATCAATTTGATAATAAACAGACACCAGAAAAATGTTCAAACAGCCTAATACGTTCTGGTGATCAGATGCCTTGTTTTTCTCATGTGTTCCTCAGATTGCTCTTTATCACTAATATTTACATTTTTCACAGAGCTGAGGTAACAAGGCAGGAATTTTAGCACGCAGTATTTTGTAAAGAACTACATTAGAAGTACTGGTGAGGGAGTCTGTATTGACATGTACAGTAAGACAATGCCATAAACTGAACAGCTCTCTCATTAGTAGTAACAGTGGTATCAGAAGACAGATTTTTTTTTTGCATGAGGTTTTTGATCCAAAATTTACTGGTCCTTTGAAAAGCTGACTGTCCTAGGTTCACTTGTTCCAAAAAACTAAGCAGGGAGTTTCCTGCCCCACTGTGTGGGAGGGATGTTGAATGGGCAGGCTGGTTTTTGCCTCGAGTATTTGACTAACACAAAAGAATTGGCCAGTAGATTGACATGCCAGGCTGATGGCCCTGGAAAGTCTGTGGGGACGGGCAAGGAGTCTCTTTTCTTTTCCCTCTGCTGGGAAAAGACGCACACAGTTTGCTGTTACCTGAACTGAGACAAGGTGTGGGTTGGAAAAGCTCCGAGATTGCTTTGTTTTCAGCCTGGCCGTTTTGGCAACGGTGTTTGTGTACATTGACAAAGGAAGGAGAAGTCACACAGCCAGCCGCAGGCAGCGTGAGTCCCCTTTGGGAAGAACCCTTCTTTCTCCTTTTCCCCCTTCCCTCCCCCAGCACACCAAGGGCCCCCACGTGGCGACCACCAGATCCAACAGCGCCCCCTGCTGGCCAACACCGAGCACTGCAGGCTCTGCACCCCCAGAGACCCAACAGCGCCCCCTGCTGACTGTGGTTAGAATTGTACCAAAAAGCACAAACTGAACTATTTACTTTTTATTGAAGGGGAGTTTGGGGTATAGGATTATTGTTCAGTTGATTTTTTTGTGTTCTTCTGTTATTTTGCCAATACACATGTATCCTTTAATAAAGGGTTATTATTTTTTCCTTTTCTCCACACTTTCTCAGTGGGAGCCTCTTAATTTTGGATTTACAATTGCTTAGAGGGAGGAGTTTTGGTCTTCCTCCTAACTCATCCTCCTTAGCAAAACGCTTTTGTCTCATTAAACAAGACACTGTCTTTTGTGACCAAGATTTTGACTAAGACACATGAAAGACAGCACAATTAGAATTTCATCAGCCAGACATAAGGCATTCTGTAAATAGTTTTGCTGCCTTGGAAAATCCATAAACTGATACTTTTTGTTCAGATTATGATTTGGTCTCATCAGATCTGCACACTGGGTTGTGTAGCAAGCTAGTTATAGATGTGAAAATTCTTCCTGAATTTCATGTGGTGTGCTAAGAAAAAGCACATAAATGTACAGGGTAAAAGAAGAATGTCCTTGAAGAAGACATTTCTCTTGTTCCTAAGTACACAAGTTCTCACCTTCAAAAAATTGCCATGGTCCCCGAAGGAAGGAAAGGAGTAGCAGAAATGCAAAGAACTCAAGATAGTAAGTGAAAGCTCTCATACCCCTACACATCCGTTTTTCTGAGTATAAACAGATGTTGAAAGGCTGACTTCTAAATGCTAGCTCTGGTTTGTGCCAATCCAGTCTCAAGAAAAACCTGCTCCTTGTTCTATTCTGAGACCTGTTCTCCTGCTGCTGGAATAAATCCATAACCATTTCTGTATCTGAAGGGCCCGTAAGTCCAAGACACCAGAAACCTTGTCTATTCAGCTGCTGAGTCAATTATAGGATTATATGGCAAAACCTGTACTGCTGTCAGAACTTCAAGAAAACAAATCTGTTTAAAAACCACACAGCATGCTATATTACAACCAACTATTAAACCACAGGGCTTAACAAAAATTCTAGGATCCCTATGAGCAATACTGCACTGCTTTGATAACTCCTGCACACCCAATACATACTGCCAAATATTGCTTCCAGGACATGTTGACAAATATATGCAAAGCCTCCAGACTTACTGCCATTGTACAGTGATGTGATGACTTCAGAGCAATTCCTTTTGTGCTAGCATGAATGGCTGGAGAGGGGCAATATGATCAAGTAAAGTCACAAGTTTCCAAGCCTATTTCATCAAAAAGGTCCAGATGCAGCTGATCACTATTACCAGTGAGACTTAGCAGTAAATGAAAAAGCCAATACACTACATAGTCCCTCTAATTTAACAGCTAGGATCTTAGAGCTGATAAACAGCAAGAGATACTCTTCAGTCATGAAAAATACACCTCCAGAAACACTGTCTTAATGTAGACTTCGTGTCTAAGTTTTATAATGACAATGCGATGAATATCTTGCTATTAAAATTTTATTATGGGGAACAGATCAGCAAATTGTCACTCTAAGGTCTCCTTGTCTCCTGCATTTTCTTTATAATCTGTACCTTGCTTTCAGTCGTCCAGTATCAGAAAAGTTCAGTGATTTAATTTTAAATAAATACAGAATCCTTCCTGAAGAACAACCTTTCCACAAGATCAGAAGAAACACTACATATAACTCCAAAGTGATGAGATGCACCATATTCATATCCCCTTCTTCTGAAGCTGATACCAAAGCTCACCACATCATACCTATTTGTACTGCAGAAGTTTTGGCACAAATAGCAAGTTGTCACACATGCTAGAGGTTCCTCTACTGCAACCTGGGCATAGCATTATGCCAGATCATGGCACAGACCAGCTGGCTACAGCAGAATAGACTTCTCTTCCTCAATCAGGTGCAGCTCAGTACTGCTCAACCAGAACTTGCTCCTCCACAAATGCCCAAGTATGAGTAGGAAGAACTCATCGGTTATTTGCCAGAAATATGCCATTCCATTCCAAGTTAACATGCTATCGGTGTATTAAGGACATAATGCCAATACGTGACCAGGTCTTAAACTAGAGACTGTCACAAGGACAAGGACATAGTGTTTTTTATTTTGTTAAAAAAGGTAGCATTTCCTTTTACTTTGTGGATGCCCAAGCAGATCTCAGGTCCGTCATGTTGAGCGCTTCCTTTTCACTTTTTGTTCATTTGTCTGGCATCAAGCAATGAAGTTTTGTGTTGGGAGTACACAACATCTAGCCAATATTTGCATTTGCTCATAAAATGTATTACAACAAAATCTTGCCTACTGACTTCTTTAAACCAGGGAACATGGCGAGCAGTATCACTGGCAAGCATCATGCTGTTCTTTTTCCATTAGCCAGATGGTGCAACTAAAGCATTTGCCATATTTACTGAAGTGGCATGAAAAGACAATTCAATACCAAAAAAACCCAGTAATATAAAATAATTTCAGAAAGTAAGCAGAACATATAAAGGCGGTGCTTGTCTCTTAAAAGTTATTGAAATTTTATTGAATACAATTCCCAACTTTTAATTCCATATTTGACTAGTTTTTGAAACAGCCAAGAAACAGGTATTTGGACCTCTCTTGGTATCATCCAGTTATTCACTATTGTAATTGACTGCATACTACATCTTGTTCCATCCACGTCTCTACCTATGACCGAATGCTTCAGTAGGATTTACAATGAGCACCTCACACCTCACAGTCCTGTGCTTTATAATCTGCACTGCCTAATTCTACAATGATTTGACTTCATGCTGAAAAAAAACACCTTACAGGATCTTAAGAGTCTGGGAACATACCTCAAGAGACTGCAGCCTCCTCTTCCAGGAAGTTACAATAAAGTCCAGCAATTACTTTCAAATAAGGAAGCTGACAAGACTTTACGTGAGCACCCTGTTACCATTAAAACATGAACTGACTGCTTGGCTAAAAATAGTAAGGAATGTTATTCACCTTCACAGCACAACATGAAGTTCACGTTCAATTTTGGGTGTGGGGAAAAAGGATTCAACAGTGGAAGATTTTGCTTAGTAGGTGGATTTACGAAGACATATTTCTACTCTTCTACTTAATTAGCCACCGTTAAATTGGGTTCTTATATTTCATTACATCTAAATACTACCACAAAGGGTACCAAAAATTTAGGATGTAATTAAGACCCATTTAATTTAATGGAAAAAATATCTGATTTCAGTAATTTTTCTGAGCAGGGGACATTATTGATTTGCTGTAGCGGCCTAGGGACAGTACCATATTACGTGCTGTTGTACCAATTGAGGCTCTGAAGCATACGATAAACTCTGCTTCTTATTAGTTTAACCCATTAAAAGAAAAAGCTTACAATGTCACTGCCAGAAAGTGATGATACAGAAGATGCAGATGAGCCCGAGGATAACTGTTGTGCGCTGCCCAGTGACAAAGTCAAGTGTTGATTGTAAGATGGTTCAGAGTCCCTGTTTTGTTGCTGTTCTCCGTTGCAGAGAGCTATCTGGTCTCTTATTTTCAACCTATTATCTGTTAAGAGAAAACATAAGTATCATTTAAGAGCACAGAATACAAACATATGGGCCTTGAAGTCTAAGAGGAACTGCAGTTTAACAAGCTAATTGAAAAACAGGCTCAGAAAAAACTAGTCTTGGGTTAGAAAGTTACAAGTTCCTTTTATTTTTTCCTATATATCTGAATGATTATTTTCAAGGCATGAGTATTTTGATTACATCAAATTCAAGAAAAAATTTTAAGGTGGTTTCCTGCTATACCTACCAAGTTCAGGTGATAAATTAATTTTGCTCCCCCACTTCTTTTTAATCCAGGCCCTGTAGTCAATCACTTCTTGGGTCACTTTGATGATTCTACCTAATGTGCTAAAAAAATTTTTCAATTAAGTATTAAACAAAGACTGTTGGTTACATATTTGCAAGCATTGTAACAAGCAACCAAATTATGCTAAAAGTCAGACACCCCTAACCAAAGAATCTTTCTGAACTTTCACTTTTTTAGTGCATAATTTAATCCACTGAATCACCACGGTTTTAATATTAGTATATTATTTTTCTTCTACCATTCCAACATGCAAGCACTGATACACAGGTAAGACTTTTACTCTGTATTTCTAAACGGAGTGCATCTTAGTTATCAAGAATGTACATGCTGATACCAGTGTACGTGATAAAAGCAATTTATGGTTCTTGCATTTCTCCATACAGAACTCTGTATTACAGCAAAGAATTATTTCCACAGAATCTGGATTACAACAGCTATGGGATGCACTGAAGACACCAACATCCCAGCACTGTAATTGACTGACTGGAGACAGATACCTTCACTAATCCTTGCTTACAGATTTATAAGACCACTTAAAAGGTGTTAAGGTCTCCACAATTATAAAGGAAGTACCATGGATCGTGAGGTAGTGGAAACAAGAGACTGGCTCCAAAACTGGAACGAGTGAGAATTTTAAAAAATTCCTAACAGTAAGAGGCTCAGAGAAAATGCTTACCTGGTCCTGCTGAACAGTGACCAGTTATCAAAACAGTGTTTTACCAACATGTTTTCCCAACATTCAGCTACTTGAATTGTACTTTTTGAGCAGGTGCTGTCTTCTTGTCTGAAAGCTAAATTTTCAAGTTTTCCTTTCATCAGACTAATGGCTGAAACACTAACTATAAGCTCCGCAGTCCAGGCACAGAAAGAAATTACTATTGTACAGATTTGGGCTGTGAAAAGGTATCACCTTGGAGAAGATAATGTTATTTTAGTATTGAAAATCTTCCATGGTTACATTAAAGTTCATTCTGTATTTCACATCATAAAGGTACATTGTACCTGTACTGGAATTTTCTTTTGATTTAGGTGTATAATGGGAAGGCAGGGCATACAAAGCCTTAATGTGTTCAGACTACCTTTATTAGGTCGTTTCATAGCAACGCTTTAAAAAGTATCTCTAATTCTCCTGCTGTCATAGGGAATACTATTTCATGCAAGACCAAATACCACATGTTCCATGTCAGTCTTCAAACTCTGAAGACATGTCACTGTTAGCGCTAAAAAAGTCACTCTAGCATTTCAAGGAAACATTGAACCAAATAGCATCATCTAAGTTACAAGTCCAGCAGCTGCAGACGGGCCACCAGGACAGAACACATACCATCCGCCATTCTACTTATGTAAGTAAAATTATGCACGATGGAAAATAAAATCTTGAATTTTACATGAAGAATTAAAAGTGTGATTGTCACCACTCAGCAATTAAAGATCTGGGTTATAACAGGTAATTCTTTGGGAACCACAGTTCAATAGCTAAGTAGAGCACACTAAGTAAAGGACAAATAAACCAGAGGATTACATTTGGTTAATGTATACTCCCATGACATAACAGCATTTTAAATATTCAATGCAGTTTCTCAATCTCAAAAAGGAAGTTGAGCAAGAGGAGACAATTAAAACAGGGATGACCAAAACTGCAGAGAATCAGCTGTGACCCTAAAGCTGCAATTCCCAAGACAGCAATGCTGGTATAGGACTCAAACATACACCTGCTGGGTCTCTTCAGCACCAGAATAGGGAAGGAAGCCTTGCAGTTAAAAAGTTTCATTTGAGAACGCCTTCAGAAAGAGTTGAGCTTTTAGTCCAGGACAACCTATAAATTTCACAACTACCACCAGTTGTGTTCTTAGAACCAGAAAATGAAAAGGGACCAAATAACACAAGCTCTTATGGATAAGAAGTTTGCCAAGCCGGGAGCTTCTTGGAGTACTTTCCAAGAAACAAAATCAAGAGTCATAACTTCATACACCAGAAGGAAAATGAACAATACAGGCTGCTATTTTTATCGGACTGGGTGACTGATACACCAAAAATGCCTGCTATCAAATACGTACAATGGGTGAAACTACTGCTACACCAACAATTGTGTCAGAATTGCACTTAAGAGAACTGGGGAATATGTTCTCTCACCAGTTCCTTTCAAAGAGCATACACTCTAATTTTTTGTAGAAAAAGGAAATTCACTAAGTTATAAGGTCAGGAGTCCAAGGGCAGATGGATGCTACATTGCAAAATTAAAAACATTCATTATGAGACATCAGAAACTGAAAAGTGACTGAGGCTATACTGCTACATACTTAATGCAGCAGCAAAGAGGAAGTAAGTGTGATCAAATTAGATACCGATCTCAAAGAATACTATTTCCTATGTATGGAACTTGAGCATATCCATGGGTTCAAAGAAAAATTTTTTTAATAAGCATTTAAAAGTTATGCTTAGATCTGTTTTCATGACTGAAAATGCTTAGAAACAAAAAACCCTATTAATCTATCCTGCCTTTATTATGAGAAAACTTCACACTTTTGGGGCTTTTTCTTTGACTGAGGCCAGAATTTCCATAGATGTGATGTACATGGCACATGATCTTCAAAGATGCTCGGATGGAAGACATGGAAAAAATGGCTAAAAAAATTAGACAGTTCTCCTGTGAAAGATGCCCCTTTAAGGTTTTTCCTTTAATATTATCATGTAGCAAAACCAGGAATAAGTTAGTTACATGTCTAATTTATTTTATAGTAAGAACTTAGAAGTTTCTCTTTTTACGCACTCCAAGACCTCAGTTCACAGGGACACTTTCTAGCTGTCATTACAGCAAAACTACTGTGCAAATCAATCTTAAGATTGTTCTTAAAAGGTTCAGACTGATAACATCAGTTTCAGTAAAATCAAACAGGTAAAGCTCCAGCCAAAGCTCCACATGAATGAGTCAGTATCAGAGCACGAAAAAACATCACGTCTGTGAGAGAACAGTCAAAATAAGTGAAATATCCCTGGGGTATTAAAAGTGTAATATAACCTAAAAGCAAACTAAGAAGCACCTGAGAAGGATCTGGCTTGACCATGAGGATTAAAAAAAAAAAAAAAAAACACCCTCAAACTTTATCCTGACAAATACTCTGCATAGGAGAAGCTGGTATTGCTGATATCTTTTAAGAGAAAGCAAGTGTTCTAGTGACACCACCACCATTAAAGATGTGAAGTAAAGGAAGAGCTGTTTCAGACAGCACACTTCTCCTTTCTCAGCAGATCTAGCAGGCAAATTTAACATTCCTTTTGACAGCTCCCAGAACTATTTTGGCCAACGAGTGGCAACCCAAACCTAACATAGAGACCTGTCAGCAGTTGGATCAGCTGAACTGTAAAAGAGACCAAACAACTTTCCAAGTGCAGAGATGGAAAGATCACTTTCTATATGGCTCAGACTACAGTTGTTTTGAAGACTATCACCTGTAAATGACAACTCCTCAACCTCCGGCCTGTTGGCACGACAGTCCCTTTCCCTCATTCACCTGCACCATGTCTGGCACAGAAGACTTCTGAAGTCTTACATATACTGAAGAGCACATGAGAGCAGAACTAAGTCTTCCATCCTCATTTCAAATGTGACCACACAGCTGTTCAGAGATGCAGTCTGAGCATACATTCCTATCTGGACTATGCGACAGACCAGCATGTCAGCCAACATCCTGATCTGCAGAACATTCATATTACCCTAAGGATGCATCTTTTTCACATCCAGATTAGCATAATTTATGGCTGTGAAATGGCTCTTGAACCAAAAACTCCTTCTGCTTCTCTTGCTTCTGATCTGTCCATTATCAGTCAAATGGGGGACCAACTTCCTGACACGACACAAGTGTTGAGATACTTGTTCTCAGTCAGACCAGCAAGTCAATCTGACTCATCTTCGGACTACAGGATTGCTAGATCTGATTCAAGGCAAGATTCAGACTGAGAAGAGAGGAAAAGTATAGCTGACAGGAGACAGTCCAGAGGTAGTTAGGCTAGAGAAGATACAACGTGAAGTTACACCTTAATATAGAGGCCATGGAGAGGATGGTAACATACAGTCCATTATTTCAAAGAAAATGAATCAATAAGCAAGAGTTTGTTGCCAAATATCTGCAAATATCCTGCAGTTTATCAAGAAACAGAATAAAACTGGAAAAATAGTCAGACTCAAAACAGTGTGTCCAACAAAGGGCAAGGAAACTGACAAAGGGGGTGGACTGTAAGTCTTAAGAGAACCAGCTGAGAGAACTGAGGTTATTTAGCCCCAAGAAAAGGAGACTGAGGGTGGACCTTACTGCTCTCTACAATTACCTGAAAAGGGGTTGTAGCCAGGTAGGGGTCGGTCTCTTCTCCCAGGTAAGAACTGACAGAACAAAACTAAATGGCCTCAAGCTGCACCAAGGGAGGTTTAGATTGCATATTAGGAAAGATTTCATCAAAAGGATCATCAAGCAGTGGAACAGGCTGTCCAGGGAAGTGATGGACTTACCATCCCTGGATGTATTTAAAAGCCGTGTAAATATGGCACTGAGGGACACGCTTTAGCAGTGAATGCAGTGGTAGCTGGGTTAATGGCTGAACCCTATGATCTTAGAGGTCTTTTCTGACCTAAATGATTCTATGAAAACATCACTCCTCAGACTAAAGCAAGTTAGCTCACTTAAGATGACACACTCTTCCCTAGAGACAGGCTATGGGCAAAGACGATAGTATGTGCTTCGAACAGCTTTAGTAACACCAATGCTTAAGCATGAGATAATCTTCCATAACTGTATTTTAAAACTGGACTCATGTCTCTGTGGCCCTAAATACTAAGAAAGCAATCACAGTTTTCAGTCATCTTGGTTGAAGTCAGAACACCAAAATTCACCTTTCATACCAGTTGTACAGATTCAAAATGGATCAGTCTCCTCATTTTCCAACTAGGAAACTCCTCTTTCTAAGATAACAGAAAGCTGTTTACTCTAAAAAAAAAAAAAAAAATCGCCAAACTGTCTATCAAACTTTCCTGAGCTGTTCTTGAAAGAGGACAAAATAGCTTCAAAGTAATTTCTGTAGCTCTAAGAATTACTTCAGGACTCAGCTGATTAATGTTTCCACTTGGAAGAAAGTTTTTCTATGACAGAAGGTAGCTTTCAACCCCCACTACACCTCAGATGTATTTGGACGCTTAAATGAAAATGGTGGCAAGAGTCATTTAATCTATCCCCTATTATTCTGTGAGACTTGTTACTACAGAACATGGAGAAGAAAAAGGTCTACGCAGAAGGACTAAAAGGTGACTTTTTTTCCCCCCACTGGGAATATCAGAAGCAGCAGCTGGTTAGAGAGCCTTAAATTAACTTAGACATTTGGTCATTTGAGTTAGACTGACCCTGGAAAAGAGCAATAATAGTCATCTAGAAAGATTTGAAATCTACTAAGACTGCCATCTACGCAATTGAATTCTGCATGCAGAAGCCTTCCCTGGAAAGAGCCGATATGAATTCAAACCCATCAGACAGTTCAAGAGTAAGTCATTCCACTTAGGGAAAAGTTAGCCCAAATTAGGACAAAACTGAATAAACTCAAGTCAGCCTGGGCAGTTCAGCCTCCTGCAAGTTCTATCCTTTCAAGTACTCTTCATTTAGTCTCAATCATTCTAGTAGGATATGTCATTGCTCTTACAGGGAGACCATTGTTTATAGTTATATTATAGTTCAGTCTACACCTACTACAAGCCTAGAAAAGGGAAAAAAAAAATATCAGAATAAAGGACTCCTGGATGGCTAGGCTTTAGGTCAGGCCAACAGAAAAGTCTTGATACAGAGCACAGACCACTCTGTCTCACAGGTGGAAGAGGGATCTGAAACACACCTGGATTACCCAAGCACATCAGGTTTAACTAAGAACCTCAGTTCCAAACATGGACTGTTGAGATTCCACAACAAAACTTGTTACCAAACAGCTCATCATCCACCTACAGGTCCCTTGGCACGGACAAGACTGGTGCTGGGGGAACTATTTGTATACAGGACTTTACTGAATGCTGTTCCTCTCGTGACACCCGACAGAAAGGCAAGCCACTGGCACAAGAGGTTCTGAAATTCAGACATCACTGGCACAGATAGCCCAGAACTTGCATACAGGTCAGACACTTGACGCCTGAACACTGCTGCTTGGGACTGCTTTACAGGTTTGAAGCTGTGACAAAATCCAAACATTTTCCCTAATACAGTGAGAAGTGCAAGTACATGTGAAGTGCACACATTGATGACACCTGAGGCTTCTATCAAATGCACTACAAATATACTTTTTGATGTCTGTAATAAGTACAGATACCTCACAACAGAATGACTATATCCTTCAGAGAAACACAGAGAAGTTAATGGAGGCCAGGACCCAGGACACAAGCAAAACTTCGGGAATCCCTAAGTTGTTCTATACTTAGATAAAAGTTTCATTCAGTATCAAGAATTGCCAGGCAATACACATTTAACAGATATACCTTTAATCTATCTTAAAACAGCAGTCTCCAATGTCAGTGTCTAACACTCTGTACCACTCCCCCTGTACATCCACCACAGTTCAGTCTCAACCTCTGTGAGTTTAATACCACTGAAAACCTAGAGGATTCATGGGCACTATTGAAGTACTGCCAGTTTTAAACCCACCAGTGAAAGACAGCATTCACTTTGATGCAAACTTACTACAGAAAAACTATTTCAACTTCCAATGACATTAATGCTGGACGTTCACATCATGACTAGAGTGGGTAGTCATATCAAGATAGTTTACATGACTTCTTACAGCCACCCCTCCCTGTGAGGGGGAGCTGGGGAGGATTCTATGGAAGTCAATATCAGAGCATGAAAAAACACGGAAGACACATACTTTGATCTAGCCCAAATTTATACGGAGGGTTAGAAGAAAATATACTAAAGCAGACACATGAATGGAAATGCAGCATGGCTACCATGCCTTCTTTTTCTTTCTCCTCCCCCTTTTAAAAAACAGAGAAATTTCAAAGATGAGAGCTGAGAAAGTACCAGTTGTATAGTGTTTCTATGAAAAACACTAAGAACTGCATTAAAAGTGGCATGTCTACAAGTATGCTACTTTTAATGGCAGTCCTGACATTATGGTCAAACTGAACTGATTATTTCCATATTTTTAATTATTAATATAATACTTTTAATTCTTCTTTTAATTCTTAAATACATATCAGGTCTTTTAAAACAGCTCATGGTGTCATGTATTAAAGAACTAGGGAAATTCTTAGTCTCGTTGTCTATATTCTGTCTAAACAGGCAATTTGATCACACACATTTCTGCCTGCCATATTATAGACACCCATCATATAAACATTAAACCAGCAAACCTTCCCTTGAAATATTTTAAGCAGAATGTTTGAGGAAACACCAATTATCTTCTGGCTCCCTTCCACGATAACAGAATCTCACATTGGACTCATCCTGGGTTTTATCATACTCTCTTCATTTCAATGCTGCACATTGAGGCATTGCACTCTCATATCCCTGGGCAGCTTAAATTTTTGTGCAGATTTCCATACAGCCGCATTTAAACAATAAATAACAATATTCCTTTTATTGATCTAGACCCAAACATGCCTAATTGATTACACAGACAAATGGATATTTAAAAAGTGAACTAATTACCTCTCAGAATCTCTATTTGGATATGATCTTGCAAGTGGTGATACTGCATGGCTAAGAACAATGTAGGCATAATCAAAAACTTGTTTCACTTGCATGGCACCGTAAGAACTTCTGCCAACGTCGTTTCCTGAAATAATGTGACAGTCATAAGATCATCTTTTTTTAACATCAATAACCAAAAAGTTATTCATACTTAAAGCTCAAAAGCCTTAACAATACAGCCTAACTCTGTTCAAGCTGGTTATCCCATCCTAATCACATCACGAACAACTAAGTGTGCCTATCTCAATAGAAGTTAACCTTAGGAATGACACTTAACATTATGCATTCAATTTACCACTTAAAATACCAGTACCTGAAAGAAACAGAGCTCAGAGATCAGCTTAAAGCTCTTAGAGCTATCTTTCAAGGGTGAACCTACCAAGCTCAAAGCATCATGTCTCACTTACCAGTAGAGTTTCTGCAGGCCAAATTCAGCTTAAAATTACACTTGTGCAGCCACATTATTGTCATTGGGTCAGACATATGCACATCAACCCCTACTTAACCTTATCAAAACTAGACATTAATAAACCAGCTCATACAGACTATTTATCTCCACAGGATAAACCAACTGGTCAAAATCTATCACATAGGATTCCAAAAGTTTGTACAGCATTGTTTTTTGATCAAGTTGCTGGCACTCTCAACTACTCTTCTTTGCATAACTGACACTTAAACCAGAATTCCTTCCAAATCCAATGCCATGCGAAGAAGCTAAGAACATGGTACAGTTTCTATACCAGTGCAAATGGACATAAATTTGATACCTTCGACTTTTGCTATTAATAGCATGAAACGTGGGGGGTTTTTTGTAGATATATTTGGCACCAGATACCAAAAGTTCACAGACAGCATTCAATTTAAGAAACACAAATAAAAATTCCTCCAAATTCCATAAAATACAGACTAGGCCTTGAGTGGGCAGAAAACTCACAGTGAAAGCTTCCCTCCTTCAGAATGATGTGTGAAATGCTGTGAGAACACAGAGATGAACCACTGAGCATGATTTTTTTAAGCTTGAAAATCAGATCAGGGCCCATAATTAAATGAAATTAATGAAAAATCTGCTTTGAAAATTGATGGGTAAAGGACGCAATCTATCCTTTGCGGGACTGAATCCAATAAGGCTGAATTTGACTTTAGAGGAATTCTTCATTCCCCTAAGCATTTTGTCCAGGCAAACATGCCAAGATCTGTCATCCAGGGGCGGGGGGGAAAAACAGCCTTGACTTTACTACTTGACAACACATTTTAATCCTTCAATACTCTACAACCATAATGCCACCTTAACAGCATAATTGGTGAAAACGAACAAGAGCATTTTGGGGAAACAGAACTTTTCCAGCAATTTACATGGTCAAATAAAACCTGAACAAGAAGTACTTCCTGAAGTATATAAAAATACTTTACTGAAGTAACTGAGTATCTTGTCCTGAATGCAGTAGCTACTAGCCTCAGAATTACAGAAGTCTCTCCAAATGATTCATTTACTCTTGGACTGCATTCTGAGGTAGAAGCAGAGATCAGTGTGGGCTTAGGACAGTGAATCTAAGAGGAGACATAGCAGTATTCTTCACAGAGGACTTCACAAAGGACTTAGTCCAAAGGCAGCTGAGAAGTGACCAAGGTATTTCAGTGGTCAAAAAATCAGAGCAGAAGAATGTTAATTCTACTAGAAAAGTAATGATTAATTCAGTATAGGTTTTTCAGAAGCAGGACACTTACGTCCAGCAGCAGTTCCTGCATAATGGCACTGTTGTGTCAGCAAAAGAAATCCTAAGCCTTCCCTAAATCCACTTACAGCAAACTCAGGCAGTTCAGTTTAAATCAAAGTTGTATTTAAGTCACAATTGAAGCAGAGTTGAGAACAGAGGCAGAAGAGCTCATGCCTAGGTTCCTGGACTGCCTCACTCTGCACCTGTAATTAGTTCATAAAGGTGTCTGAATAAACAAGTCTTAACCAATTACAGTCTGCAGAGCTTCTGATTTGCACTGCAGCTGGAACTACTGTGAACTGCACCAGTCAACTCTGTATAAAGATGGCCCCACCTACACAAGAAAGCAGCATATTAATGAAGCCAAAAGATGGCATATTTTCATTTCCTGTCCTGAATAGATTTTCCTCTGAGAGATCACTCTCATTAGAGGATCGTGTCTTAAAAATTGAGCATCATTCTTTTGTCACAATTTGGACCGATCATTTAAAGCATGTAATCCAAATGCTCTCACTCTTTAAAAAAAACATACATACTTTAACCGTCAGATGTACATTAGCAGATAACAATGGTGTGTGATTTCATGTATAATTCAATCCTTATTCTTTCTAACAAAGCCTTCATCCCTAAAGGAGCATGTCCAAGTTTCTATCGCTTGCTATCAGTATTACCACTCCTTTATCTGAAGTAGTTTTAAGAACACAGCCTGGAAAAGGCAAAGGTAAGACCATGATCTAGAACTAAAGCAGACCCATTTTTGTTGAGCTATTATCTAGTAAACACCAAGTTTGGTTTGCAAGTTTCATCATTAAAGAGGTTCTTTCAGATGCTAACTTCAATGTATTTGTGTATTTTTATAAACGTTTTATATACATACATATATATTTGCAGGTTCTAATGACAAATAGCAGATACTGAAAAGCTGCAATGAGTAATTCTGGGCAGCCACTAAGGCTAGAAGAGACAATCCCACCAACAGTTGTTGCCAATCTAACTACTTCCTGTACTTGTGACCTATCAAGATGCAGAAGTAAGCAACATGAAGAATAATAAATCCTTCAAGTTAAAGAGTCTCTTTTCAAAGAAAACACATTGAATTTAAGGTTTAGAACTTTTGTTAGAGCCCACAGCAATTCAGAATGAAGAAAAAGGGGTGGGAGGGAAAGGAGCAGTGGAGGTGGAACTCCCAAGTTTTAAACTGTGTTAGAGAGTAGCAATTTATCTACTCTAGCCACTGACAAACTGAAGCAAGATCAAAATCATTCCTGTTCTGAACACCAGAAATGACTGAAGGATCTTGATAATCACCTGATTCCTAAAGGCATAAAATAATAAGTCTCCCTAACAGTCTGCTGCATAAGCGCCAAGCTTGCTTTACAATCACAGATTAAAAATCTGTCACCTGCAACCACAGTTATGTCTTCCAAGACAGCATACTGCTAGAACAATACCACACAAACCTTTTCTAAGATGGTATCATCTACCCTGCTCCAACACATTCCTGTGAATAGACTTCTGACTGCCTGGTTTTGCAATTCTCCTAAATAAATCCTTTTACTTTTCATACATCAAAAAATAGGACAATTGCTTTGAGAAATTGAAAAGGTGCAGCTACAAGATGTATACAAAAACTCCCTCCTTTGGACAGTGCTAAGGGAATGATTTTCATCTCATTACCCTATCCTAGGACACTAACTCAAGATGAAAGATTTTACACTATGTAAAAAAAATCAAGTATAAACAACTACTTCAAAAATGCATCACCAGTAGATTAGTCTGATAACTCAAACCCATATTTTAACACTTCACACTTTAACTGTGGACTCCTGACATCTTTGTCAGAATCCTGGTTCTCAAATCACAGAAGTTATCATTTTCTAGCACACAATAAGCAGTCTCTGAAAATTTCAGAGGAAACCCTGCAGCACCCAGAAGAACCCAAGCAAAACCAAATAGGAACACAATAGTTTGATGCTTGTTCCTTCTAAATCCAGGAACTAACAGAAGGTACTAAACAAGTAGAACTGAAGTATCATATCCTTCTGATGACACCTTCCATCTGTTAGGCAGACGTCTCCATTTCAAACTGAGGAAAACACAGTTCCTCCAACTTAAACTAATCCCAATAAACGTATTTCTGTCCCCTACAGGACTGCTCAAAGCTATTCTTATGAGTTATACCCTTCACTATCTCATTGCTGAACTAGTGCATAAACTCATAAGAGGGACTTTTGCACAACTTTAAGAAATTACAAGGCTTTTTTTATCCCTGTATTTTTTGTCTCATTTTTGGATTACAAAGTCATTTTTTTAAGTCTTCTTTCAAGGTTTAACTGGAACTTTAGAGATAGTTGTGATCAGGCTAAAAAACAGGATTGAAAAAAGATTAAAGACTTGCACATACAGCGCAAACACAGGTTTGCAGGGGCAAAACTCTGTAACAGCTTACGCTAATTTAAGTCAAGAGACATCTGTGTCCACACAACCAAAATACTTGTTCCCATCTCCTTCACAGTTCTGCCACCAGCCCTCACAGAGTCAGACACTGAGTGGATCTGAACACAAACTAATCAGAGATGATGACTTGTCAACTGGGCAAGGACCTGAACCCTTGTAAAAGCTTTTTGTACTGGGACAGAAGGAGGAACAGAACTAAACCAGTCAACAGAATTCTTGACATTATCTACATACACTTGACGGGTAATTTGAGATACTGTACAAATATGTGACTAAGTCTAGATCTAAGGAGGCTGTACTCCTGCGATCTGATTCAAAGAGCCATCCTATACGTTCTATATCATTTTCCTCCTAGCTCCATCAGGCAAGTTCTGAAGGTCTGTATTAGCTGCCAGAAAATATTCCTATGGGATATAATGGACAGATAACTTAAAGCGATTGTCAGCTTTCATTTCCACTGCCAAAACACTATCTCCTGTAAGAATTACATTATCTCATCCCATACAAACTCCTCTAGAATTTAATTCTTACCAACTCTTTGATAGCATACAACTAGATACCGTTTTTCACTGCTGCAAGATTTATGCCAGGAAGAACAGTACAGAGCCAGTATGGGACCTAAAATTTATTTTTTTTTTTTTGTTCTTCGACACACTATTAGCAGTGATTAAAACATTGTGAAGCATATGCAATTTCTTCTCCTTCAGTCCTCAGCAGATAGCAAAGAACAGAACCGGGGGGTAGTAAACATTTTTAACTAAACAGTTGTGGCTCATGCTGCTATTCAGAAGCATCTTCAGGCAAGTAAGTACAGAGCTCCTGAAGAAAATCTCAGTGACATAATGACAGTTATGCAAAATCACACCTATGCCTGGCCAAGTACAAGAATCATGGTGGACACAATCTCAGAGCTACAAACATATCAGGTATGTGGTTAGACAAATGAGTGTAATAGCCTGAAACGTGTTCTAAAGAACTATGAACATTCAGCATATTGAGTATTTCACAAGGTGCCAGACTTCAGCTCCTGATCCATGGTATTTGCTTTAAAAAAGTTGTATGTAAGCAGTCTACGCACAAGATGTGATACTATGGAGTTTGAGTGCCAATTACATTCTAGAAATACTAATGCTGAAGTCCAAATTAACTGAAAATTGATTTTATTAAAAAGCTGTTTTGGAATTTTAGCTACTTGCGACAGTCTAAATAGAATACAAACTGAGTACTTTAAAGCTGAAAATGTTTTTGAGGCTCTCAGCCAAAATTAATCTTGATTATTTTGAAGGTTACTGAATCAAAACCAAATCTTTAAAAAAAATAATCATCTTATGGTAGCTACTTTCAAAAGTATATGCAACCACAGCTGGCATTCTCTAAAGGTCCCTGTGCTACACAGAAGCCAGTTATGCAAACAGCTCTCCACACGACCACCACCCAGTCCCCTGCTGTATATTTATGAATACACACCCATGTTCCTGTGCGGTCTCTATGGCACTGCCCTGCAGGATAGATACCTCATTTGGGGCATTTTTTCCCCATATGGTATAACTTGACTGAAGTATGGCACCACAGACTGTGGTGGGAAAAACTACACCTTCCATTCTCATAATGAACAATGGAGAACTGTTTCTACTAACAAACCCCCTTCCAGGATTTCTTCCATGGACTTCTTCCTTTCACTACCTCTCAGTGCTGTCAGACTCTTATACACTTAACACAGTTCTGAATCTCCAATGCATTATGCAAGTGCACTGTTCCTGTGCAATCCAATTTACTTAGGCTATGAATCTTGGGAGACTTCAGGTCCACAACCCTCTGCCCCTCTCCGTAGCTGTACCTCTACACCAGCAACAGTCTCTTCTCAGTTTCCCTTCTTAATTTGTTTGACAGACTAATAGAAGCTGTGAGATCACAAGCTGAGCCAAAGCCCTGGAATACTGCAAGAAGTGTACAATCTTACCAGGCAGGAGGGGATCTTCAATACATAGCATGGATGGTCTGTATCCATTAGTCATGACTTTCATGATTTCTTCTTTGGCAATATAGGCACCTCCATTTTTTATTCTAATACCAGTTTTCAAGTAGTTAAAGTTCCTTCCATAGAGTTCAAAAAATTCTATTAGAAGCATTCCAAGGTTTTCATCAGCTCTTCTGGCATCAATTCTTGGATGTAGCTGTGGCAAAACACAGTTTTGGATTATTAAAAATTAATAGTTTTCAGACCATGAATACAGGGCAACAAAAAGCTCTCATTTAAACAGCTGAGTATTATTTCACAGAAGTCTCAACTCAGTCACTCTTTCTTCATGTATTTAAACTACTCTCACATAACCGAGAGGGGGCAGCACTTCAGTAGTATCTGGAAGCCAAAGAATTCTTTCAACCTTCCTCTTGTGGCTTTTTGAGGCTTAGGGAATTCTTTCCCCTAAGTCAAAAGAAATAAAGAAGCATTGCTTCTACCAAATTGCAGCTTAGTGTGTACTAATTGCTGTAATTAGTTAGTAACAAAGTAATACCCGATTTTTCACAGAAAATCTATCCCTCAATGCTTTCAGAAGGAGGGGTAGAATCTATCTGCCCCAATTGAAATACAGTTCTTGTCTCTACCTCCACATATTATATTTGGTATATAAAATCAACAGTAATATTTCAATCATCATCAGCAGCAGAGAATATGCAGTTTTACCATCACCACAGCTGCCAAGAGATGCTAACTCTGTATTTGTTCATACCTGTCAGAAGCTTACTGCCACAAAAATTTACTGCAAGGCACTGTGACTCATTTGTAACATCGTAACTCAGCTACCTCATCAGTTATGTACGGCATATGCCAGTCTTTAGCATGTCAAGACCTAAACATAATTAAAAAACAAGCTGACTGTTGGATTTCATAATTTTAATAAACACTGAAATCAACTACTCTGCACATTCAGTATCAGCAGTCTAGGAAGCAACACACAAACTGCATCCTGGTAGATTTACGCAACACCACTCAAGTACAGATCCTGGTATAGAAAGCAATGCACAGTCCCTATGTCTTTCACAAGGCTCCTGCTGCTGTTTCACTTCACACAGGGAAGAGAAGTTCTTAGATGTTTGAGAGGTAGTCCATAGGAACTGCCAACAGTCAAACACTTACAGCCACAACAACAAAGCTGTGCATTGCGAGGGGCAGTCAGAAGAAACAGTACAACAAAAGGGCATATTTTAAAGAACACAGAAACAAATAAGGAAGAGCCTTACCTGCAGGAAACTAATTGCCATTAAAATTAGGCTGTAAGAGCTAATTCCACCAGTAAAAACTTCATTCAAATCCCTCTGAAGGAGGAACTGTTTTAATACTAAAATCAAGTAAGGCAGCAAAGAATATTTCTGCAAAGCAAAATAAGTCTTATCAATTACAGTATCAACATTCCAAAACAAATATAGAACTACACAATCTCAACACACAAAAATTAATCTAATACAAAAGCATTTTGAGTGATGTGCTATAAAGTGTTTCTACAGGAAGAACTGAAATATGCATTTTTTTATTCTAGAAGCTGATGAATAGACTTCAAATCTTATTTGATCTTACATATAAAATTTATTCCCCCCCCAGACATTAAGATTTTTATATCCTTCTTTGAATGCCAGTGTCACTTACTATAGTCAAAACTTTCAATCTGACTAATACTTTTACCAAAAAGCATAAAAGGATACTTTTAAGTATGTAGCTACAGAGGAATTGGTTTATGGAAGTTTAGCAAGACAGTATCCATAATCAAGCACCACTTAAATTCAAGGTAAGCAAACCTTGAAAAGAGACTTCCTTTAGAAGCAAAGTTTAGTACCTATCTGCAGATCTAGACATGATTGTAAAAATCCTTTGAGTGTACAGGTTTATTCAGGCAAACACCTAGCACTTGAAGGGAACATGGAATAGATACCAATATAAAATAAATTAAAACATCCATGTTTAATTAAAAAAATAATCTTCAGCAGTAAATTTTCAAGCCATACCAAAAAAGGCTAGCTAAACATCTAAGCACATCCTTGGTAAGCAGTATAGCATTCACTATATGGCTGGTACCTTCATGTATTCCTTGATAAATCGAGCTGCCTTCACACCAGTTTCTACATTAAAACTGATATCAACTTTCACTTCTGTCTCCTGGTCGGTAAGTTTTATTATTGGTACCTGAAAAGATTAAAACGATTATGAATCCCCAGACATACAAGACTGGTGCTATTCTCTAGCTTACTCACTTCAGACGCAGAGATAGTACCAATGCAGACTAACGCAACTATCAAGTCTGTCTTTCTGAGAAGGGGTAACAATCCTAACTTGACTGACAAGTAAAGGCTTTTTAGTTTGGTGATTAAAAACATGCACATATACAATCACATTAACTGGCAATCACTGTTACACCCACACCTGTTGGACATCTGCCCTCATAGCTGCAATACCAGTGTTTTGTAAGACAACCAAGTTTACTTAATTTAATGACTCACTCCTGTCAATAGATGTCCCAACCTCATAACCTGTGGGAACTGAACTCCTCTGACCCAGCACTGCACCGTTCACTTGCTACACCAATGGAAGACTAACCTAGCAGAAAGCAATGTCTGTTGGTTTACCAAGCTGAACTGGTTCACTGTAGCATCAAATGAAAGCCAGATGAGAAAAAGCAAAAGGAGGAGTAGCAATATAGCGGCAATGAATTATTACAGAAGGACTGAACAGGTAGTTCAGCCTCACATCATCACCTGGAAAGCAGTATCTTACAAAATCATCTTAAATCATAACCTAAACTTCAGCTGATATTTGTTTTAAATTGAACTTCATATATTTTTAATCTGAAATGGAAAATGAAGAAGAGCAGATGTATAGCGTCATCTTATACCAACAGCAGAGGGAATAAAATAAGAAAGGTTAGTAGAACTGTAAGCCTAGCCTACTGTCATTTTCCATCACTAACTGGTAACACAGATTCTGAAAATCCCATTTGTTCTCAAGTAAACCAAAGACCACCAGAGCTACTGTGATGTACTGCTACTCCAACGGAAATCACAAGAATAGTCTGGACCTAAAAGAGTTAGTCTGTTTTGGAGACCACAAAACATTGCAGTTTGTTAACAGAAGTTTCGAATACTCACCTTAGTCCCCTGGAGAAAACATCACTTGCTCAGTAACATCAATTTCTCATGCATTAAGTTTTTTAACATATTCAATGTGATTTGTTATGTTTACAAGACAAACGCAAGAGAATACTGAGTTTCACAAATTAAATAAAGCACTCAAGTAGCATATTTTGGAAGGGAAAAACAAATGTTAGGTTTGGAACATTTTACTATGCCAATAGAAGCAAGACAATCTGAAAATTGTCTTCCAAGATGGACAGCTCTAGTTAGTGGTCCCTGGTTAAATACATTCCCCTCAAAGGTCAGCGGAAAAACATTATGCTAATAGTAAATTTATTTTACTGGATATTTTGCAAATATTGCCTTTCAGATCCTTGTTGACAACATAAGCACAAGGTATGGCCTTCCAGCAAACACAGTACACAGAATTACCACTCTCCGTGTAAAAGACTACATGTTATTGCTAAGCACATACAGATTCTACTGAAGTCTTGCTCAGAGAGCTTAAGGCAATATAATTTGCTTCATCAATTATAAACACTATTTACCACCAACATCTTAAGGGGTCTGAAAGTTTCTTAGTTCAGTATTCCAAAACTATTACTTACCGTAGCTTTATCAAGTACTTTAATGGAATATGGTTCAGCCACATTGTGTTTTCTTAGTGCTTGCTCCAGCAGCTGTAAAGGAGGCCGTTCCCATTTCCCAAAAACAACCAAATCAATATCACTAGACAAAAAGAACACAGTATGAAATCCATTAAGTCTCAAGCATAATACACCACCAAAAAATACGGTAAAAATCAGCATTCTACACATCACAAGTCTTACAGGGTGATCATTTTGCAACTTGTAATCTAAGTTCTCAATTAACTCCTTTTAGAACTGTTAAGCAAGATTGTCTACTGTGCTCTAGGACCCAAAGCAGGATTCTACTTTCCTGCTTCCACTTCTTTGATGAGTTCTTTGAGCTCCTCTCCCTTTTATCTTTCCTGTTCCCTCCTCTCATCTATATACCCATGTTGACAAGCACGTTAATAGTCCAAACAATTTTTATCAGTGATTGCTCTTCATAGAAGTGAAATTTCCAGTGCCTTCCTACTGAAAATCTAATCAATGTAAAGACAACACAGTCTTTTGGACAGAGCTACACAGGTTTTCCATATCCATCAACTGAACCATTAAGCAATCTAAACCAATAAATTTAGTAAGACATTTTTGCTCTCCAAAACCATGAGAACACACCACAGTGATAACTCTTCCAACTTTACAAAGAAATTCTGTGATAAGTGACACAATCCCAGTAATTCATCTTATTTTAACAAAACAATCTTTACACAGTAAACAATAAACATTCATTTTCACTGTATATTCAAAAGGGTCAATAGGTAAATAGAGCAGTATGATGATGCATAAAAAAACTTATCACAAATCTTGAAGTTCAAAAGCTTTTCCCTTAGTCACACTAAACACTAGACAAAAGTTTGACTGGAAGTTTGACAGCTTTACACATTCCTGTCTAAGCTCCTCTCTGAAATTTACCATTTCTCTAAAAGAAAAGCTTTATGTAAAAGTAAACTATTACTTACCTAGTTGGAAGATAAAGCCCTGTACTAAAGCTGCCAAATATCTGGACCTGAAAAAAATAAAATAAAAAAATAAAATTAAAAAAAAACCCACCAAGGAAGTATCTTGTAATTATGAATGATCACTTAATTTTACTTTCAGAAGACACTATTTTTCTCGATTTGTTAAGGATATAGTGTATATCCTTAAAGTACTATACACTGTGTTAAGCATGTACAAATACACTTTTCTTACACAGGCAACTTCAGAGGAAATTTGGCACTTTTTAAACATGAAATAAATACCAATCCTGCTAGCAGAGCTCAGATTTAAACAAGTGTTTTTCACTTTTTATTTCCAGTTTGACAGCTTTTATCACTTTCCTTCCTTCCTGCTTCCTTTTGTCCTCACAGTACAGCTCTACTGAAATTGGAAGACCTTAAGGGAATAAATTTTCCAAATTTTTAGGTTTAAAAAACAGCAAGTGCATCTAAACATACAATTCAGATAAATACTCCAGATTTTACTGTTAAGGACAACTAGCAAGTAGCGGCAGGTGTCTTTGTGTGGAAAAGCAGGCATGCTGGAGATACATCCACAGTCCACATCAAATACTTTTAGTATGCTTCCAATCTAAAGAATTGAGACCTTCTTCACCCTCTGATAGAGCAGAGCACAATTTATAAGTTCACTTCTTTCCTATGAAAAGGCTGGGCAACACTGGGCCATTTCAGTGTTTCCATCTATTTCCACAAGGCAGAAAAGTCTTAATATGAAGGAAAAACACAGGTAAGGAGGAAGCAGATGAGCTTTGCAGTATCTTTAGCTCAGTGCTGTGGCCAGAGGCCTCACTCTTTGCCACAGGAGGTGTGCAATCACAGTGATCTGAAGCATTTTTCCGCCTATAAATGACAGCGCTACTATGTGGTAATCATGAAGATGATGCTGGAGATACAGTTCTTTTTGGATGATACATTCTTTTTGGATGGCAAACTTACACATTGAGTAACAAAGTGTTTGAAATTACACCAACTTTGTTTGTAAAGTATCTCAGGGAATGCAATTTTCCCATTAAAATAGGGCTAAAGTAACCCCCTGAATGTCAAATTCATGAAGAGTACAAAAAAGCTTCCATTTCACTGCTCTTTTGTAAAATATTTTTATTTACAAATATCCACAGTCAGGACTCCTTACAGCAATGGACACATAGGTAGTCAGTCTCACTTTACAGAATCACACAATCAACCAGATTGGAAAAGACCTCTGAGATCTAGTCCAACCTATGACGCAGCACCACCCTGTCAACTGGACCATGGCACTAAGTACCACATCCAGTCTCTTCTTAAATGCCTCCAGAGACGGTGAACCCACCACCTCCCTGGGCAGCCCATTCCAATGTCTGATCACTCTCTCTGTATAGAAGTTCTTTCTGATGTCTAACCTAAACTTCCCCTGGCACAGCTTAAGACTGTGCCCTCTTGTCCTATTGCTTTATTACTTCAAGAAATGCACTACTTAAAGTGGACAGCTCTTCACATTCCCAGTTCTCAAAATGAAAAAAATTCCATATTAAAAAAATGACTGTTAATGAAATAACATTCATTAACCTGACATCTAGGTTTGAAGTTTCCCCCACTT
Source organism: Oxyruncus cristatus (assembly GCA_013399855.1). Lineage (NCBI taxonomy): Eukaryota > Metazoa > Chordata > Aves > Passeriformes > Cotingidae > Oxyruncus > Oxyruncus cristatus. The sequence continues at coordinate 719,718 of VXAY01000871.1, forward strand.
TTTAAAATGATCTGTCAAATACTGTAAGAGCTGCGATATTAAGTCAATTGCCTTAAGTTTGAAGTATTATCTGTTAATTTCTAAAACACCGAATATAATAGCAAGGTTAAGTGAACCAAGCTCTGCAATTTACTAGAGAAGCAAATCACAAATTATACTCACATCAGCTGTAGGCCAGAGATCTTTGATGACTGTTTCTATCCTTTTTACCACTTCTCTTCTCATAGCTGCTTCTTCAGGACGAGGGGACATGAAGTCATAGAAGTCAATTATTTCTTCATGTAGTCTAATGGAGAAAGTAGGATCAGTTATAATGACAATTTAACTATCACAATAAGTTTTACCAGAAACAGGCCACAGGCTCTATTCAATATAATTCTTTAACCAAAAGACTCAGAACACTAACTCTAGTAGACATTTACTAAATTTCTTACTGGCTTAACATTGGAAGCCAAATTCAATTCCTGATTCTTTATATGTTTACTTTCTTTAAAAAACAAAGTTGAATCTTAAAAGCTACATAATGACACAAATGTGAAATAGCACCAGAACAACTAAAATCTTCAAGCAGGTTTATTCTTCCAGCAGTTCTTACCTCTGGGTATGTGGTAGCTTACACAGACTTGCAAACAGGCCACTGGCACTGATGCATTTTTGTGGAGGGCAATAAAAAGGACATCTGAGTATTTCTTGATGTGAAAATGTCCACTTTGACAAATGGGGATTCCTTTGACACTCAAACCCCTTATTAGCCATTCATTCATACAGGAAGTGACCTTTCCACTGAACGCAGAGTGAGATATGTTAAATATGTTCTCAAGTGTTAAGTATTTTAATACCAGTGTTACATGAACAGTGCTGACACTGGAACCTTAAAAACCTATTAAGACCCTTTGTTTCCCATCTCCCAATATTATAGAACACTTGCTGCCAAATTTGAGTTTTAAGGTGAATGCCATGCTTGCTTTTTCCAGTGGAAAAGCATCAAGCCATGCCAAGTAAAAAAAAAGGCAAATAACTACCGCTATGACATTTTACAAAGACATCTTTTGATGTTGCCATATTTAAGATTTCTCTCTAACTCAAGAAACATACCTAGTCAACAATGTAGTGAAATCCAAATACTGTCCTAAAACCAAAAATCCATCTATAGTTAATATACTTAGCCTTTCCAAAGTAAAATTTAATACAACTCCAGAAAAACTCTTAACTCTTCACCTGAGACTTCTGAAACTCATTTTAATAGGTATTTCCCCCTCTAATAGATAACCTCCAACAGATATGCCTAATTTTTAAGTGTCAGAATTCCTTTCAATACACAAGAGATTTTAGCAGCAAAGCACAAAGACAGTTTCAAAAAGCATACATATTTAAAATTACTGTTTGCCCTTTCTCTGATCTTAAACTGAGCCTGGATCCATAAATGAACATTTAAGTACACTGCACACTTAACTGACATTTCAATCTGTTGATGAATCTACTTCATTCCGAAACTTTCGAGCAAGACAGAAAATGCAAACCATCATGACCCTGTTTTGTTTACAGAAAGTATGCTATTCTTTTTCTTTTGAAGGAAACAAAACCGAAGAATAAAGTACTTCAAACACACCTAAAAGCAGTGGGGCCAAAGTGAAGACTTCCTATTCTCCTGCCTATAAAAATCTGCAGTAAGTAGAAGATACAGGGTGAAAGCAAGGAAAAGCAGGAAAGGTAAAGGGGCAGCCATCCTTCCAAGCCTCCAGTAATTTCCTTTGACATATTTTTGGGGTGGATCCCAATCATGATGCACATTAGTTCAAAGGACTTTTCTTCATGTTCCAGGTCTTTTAGTCCATTTATGCTTTTGTCATAATGGCATTCTATGAGAATTTAAGTATGCATCAGAATAAAGAGTGTTTTGTTTAAAGCTGCTGTATGGTAATGATTTTATCTGATGCTCTTTTTCTGGGGGCAAAAAAAGTTGTTACTGGCAGTTCATCTCAAAACATAACACTTCCCAGGTTCTCAATTCATATCCACTTGTCTCTATCCACCAGCAGTTTTCCAAGCTACCAATCCTCATTGATTTCTCTCTTTACACAAAAGCAAGTCCAAAGTTTGATCACTGCTAACGTTCTTTGGCTTGTTTTCAGTTTGCACCACATTTTCTGACAGGTGGCAGAAACACACTGAGAGTCACCACAGAATTCCGCCGTTCAGTCCATGACACACCTGTTTTCATTTTATTGTCCCTGCATTTGCCAAGATTGCTGCTTCTACTTGAGTATACAGCTGCTCTTTAAAAGAAACCATTATGAAGGAGCTTTAAGGTGTTTTCTGAACAAAACTACCAACATTAGCCCACCCACTGGGTATATTCAGCCTGAATTATTTTTCTTCAGTCATGATTCTGTATTTACTAAAATTCAACTTTACCTGCAATTTTATACTCTAATGAACAATGAAATCCCATTGCTACTGTCTGAGGTCAGCTCTAGCTTTCTATTACCCTTTCTATCCTTTTCTCATTCATTTCTTCCCTTAAAGTATTTATGAAGATATGGAGCAACAGCATCCTGAGTAATTCTACTGGTAATCTTCCCTTATTATACAGTAAATAATTTATTCTTTCTTTTGGTTATTTCTAAGCAGCTAACCCACAAGACCAGCAAACCTGTATCTGTTCAGTTTTTACCAAGTCTTCAAAAAAGAATCTCAGAAACATTCTTCCGGAAAAAAAAAAAAAAAAATCCAGCAGTGCTGTGTTATCAGACTGAACACAGGAATATAGATTAACAATTAATCCTTCCAGAATATGAGACCTGTGAGACACAACTACCTTTATCAAAACACGCACTAGACCCTTTCTTTATATTTGCTGATGCAAGCAAGTTCTGTTTTGTTACATTATCAGTGCCATCCAGCCACCACAGGAGACATTTCTGGAAAAAAAAAATACCTTTACAGTAGCCATACTGTATTAGGGGAGGATAATAAAAGGGGTCCCAGTTCCCCTATGCTCTGCAACCTCTCCCCTAATACAGGATGGCTACTGTAATTGTATTTTTTTTGAAAGCAGCCCGTAATGTGTCAGTGAGCTCAGAAAAACAGCCAACACATAAGCACTCCCACTTCAATGCCCCTTCAATGAGCTTCTGTTCAGATGATTAACAATGTCACAATTCTTAATCATATCATGAAAGAAGAATATCACCCATCACTGGTCTACATTTCCTTCCCTGATCTACCTTGTAATATGAAGTCAGCTTCATATTTTCCACTTTGCACTGGCAAGACAGTACTTCATTTAATGATTCAGTTTGCATGGGACAACAGCAAAAGGCTAGATAATCAAAAATCATTTAGAGTTCAAACTATACTCATGGCTAATTCCTCTGAAATTATTTGGCATATACCACAAGACATGGCTGTACAACAAGTATCATTCTTCTGATTGGATTTAAACACTCCTACTGAAATTTAAAATGACAGTTGCCCAGAGTCAAAGCATGTTCTCACAAGAAGTCTCTTAAGTCCTTCTCTGACAGAAGGCAATGCAATCAGTTCACTTTAATTCTTACTACATGATCTGACTTCCCCCAGGTGCCCTTTCATGTCTTTCTACGAGCCCAAGTGACTCTGGCAAAGTTTCTTGCTTTCGATGTGCAAGGTTTTCAGGTTTTAATGCACTTAGTAAACCAGCTCTCAAACCCTCTATCTTAACACACTTCTATTTTGTTTGCTCTTTCCGTTTTTCCTTAATTCAACAGTTTCTGCTTCTTAGAGATGATCTTCCTGGTCTATGTCCTTCTGGATAAGAATCTATCCTCACAGTCAGCATATGACAGCACAATCACTTCAGCATTTTACCCTTTTGGCTTCCACCTGAAGAAGCTTCTCAAAATTGAGATGCTTTTTGAAAATTCAATGTTACAGTAGTTTACATTTTTCTAAACATCTTTACTCAGACAAGGTTATTGGAACACAGTCACAAAAAAAAGCAGCTCTCATACACATAAAACAAGATCCTGTATGCTGCTCAGGACTAATCCTGGAGTAACTTCTCCACTAGCTGAAGGAATAATCTGCTGTCTGAAAAAAACAGGTAACAATGGGGCATTCAACCAGCCAACACAGGGACAGCTTTTACTTAGGTATTTTGTTCACGTAGCCTCTATGATTTTCATAAGCTCCTCTTAAGTCAGGACTGTGACAGTATTTTAACCATTAGGAACACAGTTTCCATTTGCAGCACATGATGTACATGCAGATATAAGTAACATCCTAACTCTTTCTTTTTTAATAGCACTTCCTTCAACATATAGCTAGTCAATTTGCTCAGTTTTCTTCTGGCTTCTTAAAGCATTCGGACTTCCAACAGCATTCCCACACCTATCTTCTATAACATTTTACGATGCCTATTGCCTTTTAATCAATTTTTTCATGAGGCAGTTTTACTGTATTTATACACGGGGAAAGAAACTTGTTGATGAGCTGTAACTGTACTCAATGCAAGATGGAAAAGATTAAAACACAGGAATGAAGAAGAGAGGCTACTTGCACTTGCTACACTATTCAGCTTGCTAATTTTAACAGCCTGGAGGAACCTACCATTCACCAACGCTATTATTGCTAAGCACAGCAAGCATCTGCTGCTTACAGGCTGAGCTATGCAACACAATTAACATCTTCTATTTATCAAAAAATTATCCCTTTTACTGGCTTAGCAAAGGCAGACACACTTCTAGTCTCCAGGTTAAAATAAAACTCAGGTGACATTCTCAGACTTTTGTAATGCTTTTCCTTAAAGGTAGGTATCTAAGAAAGGAGAGCATGTACTTTATTCATGTACTGTATTTGGAACTACTATCATATATAAGATTGACTTATTACTTCAAGGGCTAACCTCATTGCACTGAAATTAAATTCTCAAACGGCATCAAATCAGAATGAATGAAAAGCTATAGAGACTGTTCCCTCAAGTAAGCAGCCTCTTTCTTTTCAACATGTCTATGTTACTAAGCACACGAATTTATTCTAAAGGAACAGACAGAAATATGACTGCACCCTTTATATGGAACAACTGATTATTTTTAATAACATATCCTCTACTTAATAGAATCAGTATTTTTCTAACCATAGTCTAACGCATCACCAAGAATCATCATAAAAGGAAAGAACAGATGCCACAGTTAAAGCACGTGGGTGTAACACTACAGGTGTGTAGGAATGGGAGGTAAAGAAATGGGGAGGTATAAGCAGCACTTCAACAGCATCTTTGTTGAAATAAAGGTTACAAGACATAGATTATGTTCCTTCAATGAAGCATGAACTCCAAAACACGTGTGAGGACTTTGCTGTCTTGAGATTAAACAGTAAAAGGCACAGCAGTCACTGCACGTATTTTGGAAATCTGCTAAACTACACCACCTTCCACTAGAGCAAAGCACGATTGCATTATTGTGGAAATGCAAGTGAAATCTCACAGTATAACAATCAAAATGCATTCAGTAGTTGAAATCAGTCTTACAGTCTAAGGAACACAGTTCAGTGAAATAAAGGAGAATACATATATAGTGTATATATAGTGTATATATATATACACTACATATATAGTGTATATATATGAGTGAAAGCAATGGTATATTCTGAGACAGACTTTTCCAGTATGATCTAAGATTAGGCCATCTGCAAAAGTAGCAAAAATAGAACTATGACCATGAAGAGGAGATGAACTCACAATTCTTCTCTTCCCACTACACTCACAACACCCATTAGATGCCTTTACCTTTGTCTACTAGTCCTCCTCAATACCAGTAAGGCTGAGGTAGTAATACTCTATACCCTATGCGATGCTCTAAGACTACAGATGAGAGAAACTACAAAAACAGCAAATCAGTCTCATACTACTAGGTAGTTCAGGCAGCAATTATCTTTGAGGCTGTAATTGTATGGAAGGCAGCAAACTACAAAACTGACAAAATAAAAATAAAAAAAAAATCTCAACTATATAGAACTTAAAATCAGAGCTGTGAAATGTTTTACAGACAGGTACCCTAAACACCACACTTAAATAAGAATCAAGTTTACTTTGTAAGTTAATTACTAAAGAGAGAATGGAAGAAAAAAGTTCTTTTCTTCTCATCCACAGAACAGAGTAGTAAACTATTGTAAAATAGTATTGTATTGTACCTTTTCCACAAGAGATCATATTGTTATTTCCCCTCTAAGTTTTCCCTTTGCCCCACAGTCTTTCAAATGAAAGCCTGTCCTAATTTTAGACCAAATTTCTTGCCAATTAGATTTTACCTCTTAGGAACACTTGGATAGTTGATATGGTCAAGAAACTAAGCTTGTTGGACTGATTTACACTGCAAATTTCCTGACGTCAGTAACAGAATTTGTTTGCATTTTGAAAAAGAATCAAAAACTAATGTATTTTTGCAAACTACGTCAAACCAATAAAACTCAACCAATTACCTTATTAACGGGCTAGGTATCCTCTAAAAAAGCTGCATTATAAAGCAATTTAATAAAATAAGCAGATCTACATCTCCAATTTAATACATGGCAAAACAGACCCACTATGTAAGCTTCTGAAGTACCTTACTCCTGACTTGGACCGCTGGACTTCACCACACTATCAAGAAAATACCACAATTATTTTGTTGTACCAGTGAAGGAGAACACCATATGTTAAACCTTGGAACTGAATCAGCGAGTTCGCTGTGCCAATAAATAGAAACGCTAAACCCCAAAATTCCTGTCTTAATACCATCCTTTTCCAAATGCCCAAAGATAGCAAGTGATTAACATCCCAGATAAGTCAGATGGCAAGAACAGAAGCACATTAGTGATGAGACACTAATTATGCCCATGTAGATCAGGTATGCATTACACCAGGTTAGCCACTGAAACGTTTAAGAGAAGTAACTCTTGACATAATCCCAAGGAGCAGAATCTAATTCAAAATGTATCCATCAAAGCACCACCAGCAGCAAACCTTCCACATTCAAAGTCAGCATCTCTGCAAGGCAACAAAAGCTAGAAAAGCCTTTTCTGGATTTAAGTGCTGCTGAGTTCACTACATAAAAGAGGAGCTCCTTAAGTCAAGAATTGTAACCAAAAGAATAAGGTGTTTCAGTGACTATTAAGGATATCACACTGGTTGTTTAGCAGAAGCGTGCATCACTAATCAGGTTTTAGGGGGAAAAAAGAGCTTCTACCAGCTTGTCAGAGGATTCCATCAGAAGATGTCTTCAGAAACCCTGAAGTCACGTACAAAGCAGGAAAAGAGGATTGGAAGATTAAGGATATCAAAAACGATTATGAGGAACAACTTAATGAGATGCAAAGCTATGCTTGAGAAAGGCTAAACTAGTTCAAGAGCCCCAAAACCTGCTTCTGTTAAGTGAATTAAGTGATCAGTACAGAGAAAGTCAAGTGATCCCAACGCATGACATGCAGAGAAGCTAGTATTTTTTTTTTAATCCCTCAGAAGTTTCCCTGATCCATAACTACATAGGGCGAACTTATCCCAAGCCAACTTTTCAGTAGGAAATACTCCACAGAAAAATCTATTCCTGATAATTTAGTATTCACCAAGTTGCACTCACTTGATACTGGATTTGTATCAGAACAACATTAAGTAATTATCTTTTTTTTAATTTAAAAGCATTAGTTTTGACATTCAAAATAGTTAAAGTAGCCAAAAGTAAAATCAATGCAACACAAAAACAGTTATGACTGTATCAAGATGTTAACATAGCCACCATAAATGGTAGTAGTGGTACAAAAACATTAAGAGCTACTTGGAAGAATTAGTGAACCACGAAGGCAAATCTGTTATCTACTTGGGTTCCCAAACGGCATTTGACAATGGCCCCACATGCACTTATGCAGACTTATGAAGAAACTAAGCTGATATGGGATGCGAGTGAAGAATTGATAAAGAATTGTTTTAAACAGAAAACAAACAGCTGTAACTCTTCGTTTCCATATTAAAGGAAGATCACTAGTGAAGCCTCAAAGCACAAAAACAACATGCAAGTCTCACATTAGTAATCAAGAAACAAAGTACAAGACAGAATAAGATAGCCCAACATGTAGGAATACTATGACACTATCACACACAGGTCTGCTTCATGCCAAGTCCCAAAGATACAACAGAATTGCAAAGCATACAGAGGAGACCAACATCCAGAGGCAGAAAATGGTTTCAACACAAGAAATGATTAAACAGAGTAGAAAACAAGGTAACTGTCAGGTGACTCAACTTTTCCCACTCCTTTTTCAGTCAGCTGCAAAGAACATTCATGGACTGCCTCAGTGATGCACAGAGTTGTGACTGGCAGCAACTACAATCCTAGTGACAGCCTCAGGGAAACAAAAAAAAACAAAATAGCATCTTTAGATAATGCATAGCTTAACTGAGGAACGTCTACCCACAGGTCACTGCTGATCCCAGAAGATCATACAAGCTCAAGACAAGACATTCATATACAAAATCCACAGTAAGTGTAACAATGCACTGTCTGTAGCCCAGGTAGTCCAAGAACCACACATCATTTAAAGCTCAGAGATGCTTCCAGGAAATATCACCACAGGTTCATGTTGATATATTCCTCTGCCAATATTTGGCACTGTCCTCTAATGGTCTCACCCCATACAGCTGTTGATGTTCTTAATGCCAATTATCTCTACTGCCAAAGCCTAACAACTGGCAAAAACATCATGAAGCTGATGCCAGGATGAATCTGGTCCAAATACGTCCCATTCTCCTTTATACACAGATGTGAGAACCTGTCATGCAAAGCCCTCGCATGTTTTACCACTGCAGCTTAGCCTTTCTGACCTCCAGTACCTCTACAGACTCTCAGGTCTACTACTGCCAAAACAGTCCTTTCATTCCACTGCCAAAAGCATCAGTCTCTAACTCTACACTAGGTATCCACTTTACAAGGAAACTTTGGGCTTTACCTACTCTAGTCAACCTACTTTACCACAGAAAAAAAACAGATGTTCTGTTCTTTTGATATTCATCCAGCAACTACCCTTGAACTTTGCTGTGTACCAGCCTTCAGGCATGAAAACAATCCATCCAACTACATCCCGCTGCTCTCTCCAGAAATTTACTGTGACTAACAACCAATTACTCCCACGCTCCTCCTTGCATACTACAGTATATACTGCCTAGTTCTGCCCTAATCCTGTAGTCAAACAAAACAAGAATTGAGTCTACAGTGCCAGCACTACCTGCCTCCTACCTTAGCGCCTCCACTACAGGTACCCACCTAACACTGCAGATGGCAGACACCATGGATTTAACAGTAGTGTGGATGAAGCGTAGCCTACTGTGTCGATTCTTTATCAGAAGGTGTTGGAGCAACACAGCTCTGTTAAGTATGGGGACAAGTTAAGAATAACCATGCTTGAGAAACGCTTAAAGCCCTTAAAAAAGCTGGACACTCCACTGCAGACACTAAAGGTATCAGAGTTGCCAAAGAGTTCCATAGTTTCTTCCAGCGCAAAGTATGAGAAAACAAAATTTGCAAAAGGGGTTGACAATGTGGCATCCCTACACATTAGTTTACACCTGACAGCTCTGACAGCAGCATAATAAGAAGCAAGGGTTGACAAACATGCAACTGGAGCTATGCAAGGTCCTGAAGGCGATGCATTTTTAACAGTGCATTCCACAAGCCCATAATTAAATTTATCTTGGTCAAAGTTCAGCAATATATCAAAAAAGCAAAAAACCCTGTAAGACTGGAATTGGAAACACTTCACACACAGGAAGAAATAAAGAAAACCTAATGCAGACTTAGCATATAGTAGCACCACCACATCTCTGGAGATCATTTTTTGTACACATCACCATTCAGCTGCAAACTGGTGAACACTGAAGCAAGCCTTCTGGGGAAGCATTGTCATAAGCTTACCTTGCTTATGAGAACTCTCCCCAGGTACCTGCTGTGGTCATCAGGGAATGCTGGCCTGAATCCCCCTTCAGCCTAAGGAAATGCAGAGGTCTTTGCACTCCTGTGCTCTACAGCAGAATTTCTGTGTTATTATCAAGAGACGATTAAGGACAACCAGCTATGTAGGGGGAAAACGAATGCGGTAAGTCATCAGACACTATGCAACACTAATTAGTCCAGGCAGAGCACCATTCCAACATATCATAACAGTTCTGGTATCCAAACTAATCCCCAACAAGCCAGTTCTGTTGCTTCTGCACAGCACTGTAATGTGCCAAGCAGATATGCCAGGTATTTCAGTGCTAATCTCATTCAAAATCTACAATTAGTCTGAACATTTAGTTGAAAGCATTAAGCAGAACAGGCTCATATTGTTAAATATGCTTTAATTCTTTACTTAATTCATTAAATTCATATTAAGGAACAAAATAATTAAATCTGATATGATTTTATATTATTCATAAGCTATTTGCTACATCTTAAACACTCTATTAGCTCTGTGTCTAGATGTGAGACCCGTGAGTCCTTAGTAAAAAGTTTAGAATAGTTTGATGCCATATTTTGAAATAAAATCTGAGCACCTTTAAAATCTCTGGATGCTTATATTTAAGATACCGTCTTCACAGAAACAAGAGGTATTTGCTGAACAAAGAATGCAGACCCTAAGATGCTAAGCGTAGTTTTAAACCACAAAAGAGAATACTTCACAGTACCAAGAAACAACACGTAGTTCTGAACATCAGTCACAACAGTATTAACTAACCTCATAATATTAAAGAAAACTTCTCTGCCTTGCATCTGAAAACAATCATTTTGTCATCTGTAGTCCTAAACTAAACTTAGGCATATAGGAATTTACACTGTTGCTATCTTAATCACTCCCGAAGCCATATTTATTCCAGTGCTTCAATTTCCCCACACCTTACCTTCCAAAATTCTGTAAAAGCATGACACAGGACAATCTAGGGCATCCAAAAGCATAGTTTTAGGACGGAATTTAATCAAGCACAGCTACTCACACCTGTGTTTCATGAGAAAATTTCCTTTTCAAAGATTGCCACACTGCTGTCAAAAATTGGTGAAAGCCTGAATCCACTGGAAGAAAAGGAATGCTGTACAAAACCAGAGCAAAACACAGCCTTTATAGCATACAGAGTTCCTAAACATCGCCACACCTACCATCACAAAGCCACTGACTATGAGCAACTTGAAAAAAAACTGGTGACTTGCACTGCTACAGACCATCTCCAGCTCTGAATGCAAAAGCAGAAAGAGCACAGTACTGTTTCAAAGCATGCAGACAATTCATCAAAAGTACTGCTGCAGCCTGGGAGAGGGCAAACAGATCACCCTTCTTAGTCTGTTACCAACAGACAACACGGTAACACTGTTAGCTACTGTATATTACCTGGAAATTTCAGCATGTTGCAGAAAAACATTCTTTCCATAGCAATATTCACAGCAGAGTAAGCTCTACCATTCATGCATAGTGTAAGCATAAGAGCATCTATGATCAAGTCCTTCTTCCTATAATTGATGCCCAAACCAGACTGCAACTGAAGATTTTAAGGATCACATATGTCAACAGTTGAGTACACCAGTTTGGCACTACTGAAGATGCTGTCAGCAGGTCATGAGTTATCAAAGTGATGCTTCAGGACCAGGTTGACAGTTCCAAGGAACAGCAGGCAAGTAAACAAGAACATAAAGGAACCACAAGAAAGTCCTGCAGGGATCTGTTCCCACTCCAGCCTTTTCACTGTAATTTTTATTTGCATCGCCTACACCAGCCTGGCTTTAGGAAAATTATGTTAAACTCACCAGTAGTCATGAATTACTGCAGAAGATACATACCTAAATTCACCCCATCAGTGACAGTATTCTTATTTAAATCATGCGAGTAATTCATAAAAAATAACTCACACCAAACAGAAGATTGTTCTAGAATATGTCTAGAATACTTGTCCAAGATTCACTCTGGGTAAGAGAATTCTTAAGGCAGAAACTGCTTCTCATATTTAGGTCTATGGTTTCAACACTGATGCTCTCCTTCAGCACTTGCTCCCTGCTACTTTAAGGAAATCTCTGGAACTACAGGATCACACATGCTGCAGGTTACTGATACCCCACTCCTAGAATCAGGTCCCACTGTAGTAAATACAGATCCTTGACAGAAGATCAGGAAACACACCTTCCACTTTCAAAGTTTTTTAGCAAAACTTGCCATTAACATACCAACAAAAGAACTACCTGTGTTTACAGAACTGAATGGTGCAACTGGATCTTGGCTAAACAATTTTCTCATGTATGGATTCTCTGGAAAGTTGAACTTGAAGAGTGGCATAACCAATATTAAAGGAAAGCCAACAGGAAACAAAAGGGCAAAAGATTAAATGTAAATCCATGTGATTGGTATAGGTATTGCTGCCTAACAACTAGAGGACAGAACCTGCAATGCTTGGATTTGAATCCCAGGTTTGCCATAGATCTGCTGGGTGACCTCAGGCAGCTCCGTCCTCTGCCTGCCTGGAGATCTGCCTCACTGACATTGACTTATCTTACACAGATAAATTAAATAGTTAACTCAGTGCTCTACTGCATGTCTTTGAAAATAAAAAAAAATTCACACTATTTTTAAGATACTATTGGAATTTTAGACATACATCTAAATATACAGTATAGGGTCCAGAGCTCCTAGCATAAGAACCCTCTTAAAGATTCACATTCTAGCTTCCTGTAAGTCATTTGAATTTGCAGTGCCAGTTTGGAATTAAAAAGCAGTAGTCACAAGTCTTGTCCTTCTCAGGAGAGGCCATGGTTTGCGAAAACAGAACTTTAAAAATATCTTTTAAAACTTCAGAATAACTTTAGTGTACTCAACACCTGAGAGTAGCACACAAAAGAGAAAAGGAAGATACTGCTCTTAAATCTCTCACTTAAAAATCCCCAGCTCTGAAAGGGTATCATGTTATCTTTAACTATTTTGCCTCCACAAATATGCAGTGCCTTTACTCCACAGGCATCCAAGGGTCTTGGATTTTAGGAGTTGCAAGAAACTATTTTTGAAGTGACATCAGAAATCTGCTATGGTCAGTCAAGGCAGCTAGCACTTTTCCGAAGAATAAAATAACCTTAATGCTAGAAAGGAACATTTCGCATTGAATGAATGAAATTTGACAGGTGAAATACAGCAGTCGAACTGAGCATCCCACAGGGGCTTTGTTCCAGTTTAGTCCCTTCTCCATGCCAATCAGATCAAGCTGAATACTCGGCCTTACTACCCACCTATTTATATGAGAAAGGTATGGCCACAGGATAAGATAAACTTCATAAAAGTGTTCTCTTCCAAAAGACAAGATTTCAGTTCAGATACTGGCTGGCTCAACCCACCCTAGCACTAGAACACACTTGAGAGAAATGCTTTAAGACCACGCTGACTTTCATGCTTATTTCAGACAGAACTCAGCACCTCCCTTTCAAGTGATGTTCCTAACACTCCTTGAGCTAACCAGCTTGCTACAGCCTAAGCATTTTAAAATGAGCATATGGGTTTTCTTTGAGTTCCACTGAAGCCTTCCACTTTCCCGTTACAATCTGAACTGGCCACCGGGAGCTTTGATAAGCATCCCTCACCCATCCATCCTTGCTTTATTTATTGTAGGCGACCTCTGATATTGGCCTGACAATTTCACCTCTCAACATACTACAAAGCAAGGCCTAACCCCCTGTTATCCATGGCTTCCCTTGTCCTGTCTGAATCGCTGCTTCGTCCAGGAGCCACCCAAACGGCACAGAGCAAGGTGATTTACAAAAGAGCACGGGATTGTGCCCCGCCGCCTCCTACCCTCGGCCTCGCCGCGGCCGGCACCAGAGGAGTTCATGTGACCCCCCCCAGCCAAACGCCCCCGTGCTCGGAGGCGCCCCAGGAGAGGCGGCCGAGGGCCCCCTTCCCTCCGGGGCTGCAGCAGCCCCAAGGGCCACGGCTGCTCACCCCTGCACGCCTGGACTGTATTTCCTGGTCTTCCAAGGAGTGCCGGGGCTCTGCAGCGCCGGCTGAGGCGGCTGCCGCTGCTGGTGGGGGGAGTTGTTGACGGCGACGCCGCGGCTGCCGGAGAGCAAGTAATTCATCCCATAGGTGCTGGCTTTATTCTCCCGTTTCCTGCGGCCCGGGTGGTACTGGTGCTGCTGGGGAGACGCCGGCGGCGGGTGGGGGCTGCGCGCCGGGTGCGGCGGCTGGTGGTGCCCGTTCACAGCGTTCACTTTGTTCTCGTGGAAGTTAAAGAACTCCCCGGGTCCGGCCCCGCTGCCCAGCAGCCCGGGAGGAGCCACCGCCACCGCCCGGGGGCCGCAGGAGGAAGAGGAGGAGCCGCCGCCTCCGCCGCCGCTGCACGATCCCGAGGAGGAGAAGCCGGGGCTCTCGGTGCCGGACTCCACCGACGAGCAGGAAGACGAGGAAGACACGGACGGCGACTTCTGCAGCCGCCGCCCTCCCTCGCCGCCGCCTCCGTTCACCGCCGCGGGGCCGGCGGGGGCAGCGGGCACCAGTCCGGTCAGCAGGGCCGGCGGGGAAGGCGAGGGCGAAGGCGGCGAGGACGAAGAGCAGCAGTCGCCGGGCGCCCCGAGCCGCACGCAGCTGTGCCCGCGGGGCGGAGAAGCGGCGGAGTCCAGCGCCGGGGAGTTGAGGCAGAGGTAGTGCGGGAAGCTGGCGCCGCCCCGGCCCCCCACGCCCTGCGAGGTCTCCCAGATCTGCATCCACAGCGCATTCGCGGGTCCTTTCTGCTCGGGCTGGATCCAGGCCACGCGGGGATCCATCC